>CM035410.1:88584315-88594315 GCA_020310875.1 Ceratopteris richardii
ATAGATAGATAGATGGATAGATAGATGGATATATAGATAGATGTTGGTGCAGATCAATCACCAATTGAAGCTTGGAGGAAAGATACATTCAGAGGATATGAGGAATGTACACATATGTACATTAGTATAGTTATAGTTCACTTAGATCTTTGATTAGTCATAGACTTGTACAAATTTTTCTATAAATACCTTGAAAATGTCGAGGCGTGATATGAGAGCATATGGAAGAATAGATGAGTGAGCATAGATGTCAAGGAAGGAGAAGCTAGATGTCATGAGACATGTGAAATGTTAGTTGAGTTTTCCTCTCATCACTCAACTGTATTTTTCTGAGTAATTGAAGAAATATTGCGCCCGATCTTTTCGTGTCAGCTCCGTCTGTGTTTGATCATTTGTGAAATCCTTTTGAGGATATCTAAGTTGATAGTTAATGAGTCTTTGACCTGAATTTCAGAGTCTAATTGTAAACAGGCTAGGAGAATTGTGTGTAGGAACATTCATATGTGATGAGTGTTCACAGTTCTCAGAAACAGGCACAGATTTCAAGTCCAAAGAAATGAGTAGTGCTCAGTGCACAGTGTAAAGTTTTACACATATGATAGCTCAAAATCTAAGTTGAGAGATAAGCTATCTACAGCCAAAAGGATATGGTAAAACGGGTTCGACATTGTGAGAACCAAAGTTAAGAAGTTAGGGGTGTCAAATCGACTTCTCAGAAGTGCAGATTTGGACATAGGTAACTTGTGAAGTTGATTTCTCAAGTTATACTAAACCTTTTGAAGAATTTTAACTTGGAGGAGGTGCGAAACTTCTAGGCGACACTCCATACAAAATTTCATAGAAAACTTTACATGTTTGATAGGTCAATGAGAAGAAATTGTGCAGCAGACTTTCTGTGTTTTATCTTCTTCACAGAATTTTTCAACTTTTGATAATTTGGAGGTTGGACTTCTAATTTGGTGGAAGTTTTGACTTACTCTTGATATAGAGGTGTTCTAAATTCAAGAGTAAGTTGTTCTTTTGGAGATTAACACTCTCCATCAGTGGTATCAGAGCAGGAGACATCAAATCAAGGAAAGGAGAATCCCGACTGCTGCAGATTCAAGAAATTCAACAATTGAAGAACTAAAAGGTGAAAGTTTGAAGGCAAAGCTTGAGGAAGAGATCATACGACATCAAGAAGGACAAAAGGAGTCTAATTTGAAGTAAAGGTACATATATTGTTTATAAAGCTTGAAGATTTCAATACACAGGTGGACACAAGATGGGAGATTCTCTACAGATAGAGAAATTGGATAGGGAAAACTATCCTGCATGGTCAATGAGGATGGAAGCTCATCTTATGAGCAAAGATTTAATAGCCTACATCACAGGAGAAGAAGAGAAGCCACAGTTCAGAGATCCTAGTGTTCCAACTAGGGAAGAGTTAGCAGATTTGAAAAATTGGATGAAGAAAGATGCTCAAGCTAGGAGCATTATATATATGGCAGTCAGTGATTACTTGTTACCTCATATTCGAGGTCTTGAAAGTGCAACTAATATTTGGAATGCTTTGGAGGAGCATTTCCAGAATACTACAAAGTCAAGGAAGGCATCCTTATGGGCAGAATTTACAACCTTCAAGAAGAAGGCCTCTCAATCTATTTCAGACTATGTAACAAGGATGAAAGACATTGCAGATGCATTAGGAGCTGTTGATGAAGACATTGAGGAGGATAAATTGGTAAGGCAAATCCTTACAGGTTTGAGAGGTGATGACAAATGGAAGCCATTCATTTTGTCTACAGAGTTATCACTTGATCATTTCACTCCTGATTTAAATCAGTTGCTAGGTCATATGCTAACATTTGAGCAGGATGTTAAAGGAGATGGTGACAAGAGTGCAGGTCATGCAATGTACTCAAAGGACAAGAAGAAGAATAGCAAAGGAAAGCAACAAGCAGGTGAAGATGAAGGTACAACTAGTCAAGCCAACTTCCTAAGAGGAAGAGGAGGTGGCAAAGGTAGAGGAAGAGGCAGGAACAACAAAGATGGAGGCAAAGCTTGCTGGATTTGTGGTAAGACAAATCACTTAGCTAATGATTGTTGGCATAATAATCAGAGTAATGGTGGATATAATCAGAACTATAATTCAAGAGGAAGAGGAGGCAGAAATCAAAGAGGTAATTTCAGAGGCAGAGGTGGTAGGAGTTACTTTGGAAGAAATGCAGGTAGAGGATTCCAAAGTCAACAATACAACAACACCTACTACAATTATGCTTCAGATCAAAAGGAGGATTCAACATTGATAATGAATGCAACTTGTGAAAGCCAGAGTGAAGATCAGAGAGTCTTCTACATTGACTCAAGGTGTAGCAATCACCTGAGTGGTAATATATCTTTGATGACTGATTTGGAGAGTAAGGTTTTTAATCATGTTGTTCAAACAGGTGACAACACAAAGCACAATGTGAAGTCAATTGGATCAGTGAAGGCCAAGGATGGTAGTACCTTATTGAGTAAGGTCTTGTAGGTTCCTACAATTCCTAAGAATTTGATAAGTGTAGGACAAATTTTTGAAAAGGGATATGAAGTAAGGTTCACTAATGATGGAGTATATGTGGAAGACCCTAGCCAAGGGTATAAACAGATTGTTTCAGGGAAGAAAGAAGGAAGATTATTTACATTGAAGATTCAAGGCAATATTGGTCATGCTATGTTCACATATGGAGGACATAAGATCTCTGAGTTAGATCTTTGGCACAAGAGGCTTGGACATTTCAATGAAAGAGGTATTAAAGACATGATTAACAATGGTTCAGTGCTTGGATTGCCTAATGTTGCAGGTCAACATATGACATACAGATGTGAGGCATGTCAATTAGGTAAGGCTCATAAGCTTTCCTACTCCAAGCATGGTTTTATGTACTCAGAGAAGCTTGAATTGGTACACACAGATGTGTGGGGACCATCAAAGGATTTCAGTATAAATGGGTCAAGGTATTATGTGATTTATGTTGATGATGCTACTAGATGGATCACTATTTATGTGATCAAAGATAAGTCAGAAGTGTTTAATACATTCAAACACTATCATGCATATGCAGAAAGAATTACAGGACATAAGTTGAAGAGACTAAGGTCAGATGGAGGGGGAGAGTATTTTTCTAATGAGTTCAGTGATTACTTGTGGAATGCAGGTATAAAAAGGGAAGTTACTTGCAGGTACTCTCCTCAACCAAATGGTGTAGCAGAAAGGAGAAATAGAACACTTGTTGAGTTTGCAAGATCCATGATGAAGGAGAAAAATTGCCCTAATTATTTGTGGGCTGAGGCTGTAAATACAGCCACTTATTTGGTCAATAGGTTACCATGTAAAGCCTTGCAGGGTATGACACCATATGAGGCTTGGTGGGGTAAGAGACCTACCTTGGATCATTGCAGAGTTTTTGGATGTGTGGCATATGCATATGTGCCATCACAATTAAGGCACAAGTTGGAGCCTAAAGCTGAAAAATATGTTTTCATTGGTTATGATGATAAGCAGATGGGCTATAGATTGTGGAGTCCATCTACAAAACAATTCATGGTTTCTAAAGATGTTACATTTGATGAGCAAAGTACTTGGTATGCAGGTACCGTCAATATTAATACAGGTGATGAAGAAGAAGTGAGCCAAAGGAAAGGTAAATCAAAGGTTCAAATATTTGATGAACAAGAGAATAATGAAGTGCAGGTTGAAGTGGAAGAAACACCAAGATTTGATCATGAATATGAAGAACCAGAAACCTCAAGAAGTGGAGAGCTTAGGAGGTCTACAAGGAATAAATGGCAACCTACAAGGTATAGCTATGATACTTCATTTTTGGCCACAAAAGATTATGCTTATATGATGAAAACAGATGAAGACCCTTCTACATATGAAGAGGCAAAAGGTAAGGAAAAATGGGAGAAAGCTATGCAGGAAGAATATGATGCACTATTGGAGAATCAAACATGGGATTTGGTTCCAAAACCAAATAGTCAGAAAATCATTGGATGCAAGTGGGTTTACAAGACCAAGAGGTTTGCAGATGGAAGTGTGTCTAGATATAAAGCTAGACTTGTTGTCAAAGGGTTTGCTCAAACATATGGTGTTGACTATGATGAGACTTATAGTCCTGTGGCAAAGATGACAACCATCAGGACACTTATAGCTATTGCTGCATGTAAAGGTTGGAAGTTATGTCAACTTGATGTGAAAAATGCTTTTTTGAATGGTTATATTTCAGATGATGTGTTCATGGAGCAACCTCAAGGGTTCAGAGATAAAAGGTATCCAGATCATGTGTGCAAGCTCAAGAGAGCTTTGTATGGCTTAAAGCAGGCCCCAAGGGCATGGAATTATAGACTTGTAAAGTTCTTGAAAGAACTTGGATTTCAGGTGTCTAAAGCAGATAGTAGCTTGCTTGTCAAAGCAAGTGATAATGGTTTCATATACATGTGCATATATGTTGATGATATAATCCTTACAGGTACAGATGAAGAAGGAATACAAAGACTCAAGAAGCAAATGGAAAAGGAGTTCAAAATAAGTGACTTGGGAGACTTGTCATACTTCTTGGGCATGGAGATTACATATACTCAACATGGAGTATTTGTGACCCAAGAAAGGTATTTGAAGAACTTGTTAATCAAGTTTAAAATGGATGATTGCAGGGTAGCAACTACACCAATGGAGGTGAATCATAAATTGAGTAAGTTTGGAGGTGAAGAATTGAAGGACATGAGACAATATCAGAGTTTGGTTGGTAGTCTTATCTATGCTACTTTAACTAGACCTGATTTATCATATGCAGTAGGGGTTTTGTCTCAATTCATGCATTGCCCAAGGAAAGAACATTGGATTGCAGGTCAAAGAGTGTTGAGGTACATTAAGGGTACACTCAATGAAGGTTTGTATTATGGGTTCACCTCATATACAAATATCAAAATTTATAGTGATGCAGATTGGGAAGGTAATCCAGATGATAGAAGATCAACTTTTGGATACATGTGTTATGTGGGAGATAAACTTATCTCATGGTGTTCCAAGAAGCAACATACAGTTGCTTTGTCTTCTACAGAAGCAGAGTACAAAGGCATGGTTGAAGCTACAAAGGAAGTGATTTGGCTCAAGACTTTGATGAAGAGTTTTGACATTGTGCATGGGGTACCAATTATATATGCAGATAACATGAGTTCATTGTATTTAGCTGCTAATCCTGTTTTTCATGCCAGGACCAAACACATTGAGATATAGTATCACTTTCTTAGAGAGAAGGTGATGGATAAAGAGATTGAAGTCATACATACTTCAACTAAAGATCAAATAGCTGATATGCTTACAAAGAGCTTGGATGGACCAAAGCTATAGAAGTTTAAAGACATGGCAGGTATAAAGAAGAAAAGAGAAACCTCAATTGATGATTGAGGGGGAGCTGTTGGTGCAGATCAATCACCAATTGAAGCTTGGAGGAAAGATACATTCAGAGGATATGAGGAATGTACACATATGTACATTAGTATAGTTATAGTTCACTTAGATCTTTGATTAGTCATAGACTTGTACAAATTTTTCTATAAATACCTTGAAAATGTCGAGGCGTGATATGAGAGCATATGGAAGAATAGATGAGTGAGCATAGATGTCAAGGAAGGAGAAGTTAGATGTCATGAGACATGTGAAATGTTAGTTGAGTTTTCCTCTCATCACTCAACTGTATTTTTCTGAGTAATTGAAGAAATATTGCGCCCGATCTTTTCGTGTTAGCTCCATCTGTGTTTGATCATTTGTGAAATCCTTTTGAGGATATCTAAGTTGATAGTTAATGAGTCTTTGACCTGAATTTCAGAGTCTAATTGTAAACAGGCTATGAGAATTGTGTGTAGGAACATTCATATGTGATGAGTGTTCACAGTTCTCAGAAACAGGCGCAGATTTCAAGTCCAAAGAAATGAGTAGTGCTCAGTGCACAGTGTAAAGTTTTACACATATGATAGCTCAAAATCTAAGTTGAGAGATAAGCTATCTACAGCCAAAAGGATTTGGTAAAACGGGTTCAACATTGTTGTTGGGAGTGATGGTTGGATGCACTCAAGAAATGAGTTGGTGCTGCTATACCTGCTTCACACCAGCCCTCCTTTGATTCCAAAAATGCTTAGTAGACTCCTTGAGCTTTCAAATGATACCAAGAAATCATATATGTACTTTGCAAATGGTTTGTGTAATGATCAAACCAAAACAGATAACTTGGTTCCTTCACAAATCCAAAAAACTTGCTATTTCTGTAATGATACCTGCTCAGTGTTATGCTCAGTGTGACCAGCACACTTACAATTGAAACAATTCCTTTTGGGAATATTAAAGTACCTTAATAATCTACCAATTACAAGTGGAATCACTCAAATTGATAAACCATACACTGAGAAATAAGTTTAGCAAAAATCTGATTACCCCCGACTTTTTAGGAGAGTTGCAGAGATAGACCAGTGACTGCTTCGAGCGCGATTTCTCCCAAATGGCTGAATGAAATCTTCTGAGATTTTGTATGCTTGTAGAAGACCTTGAGCTGGTTCCAATGAGCTATTGAACTCTTGATTTGGTTCAGTGAGCACTGAGAAATGCTCCTTGGAAGTTGATAGACTTGGAGTAGGAGACTCAGACAAAACAGAGATGATGAATGTAAGTATTTGTATTATATCATATGAATGTACATTCCCATTGGCATGATAGACATAGCACAATGGTACTCAGAGGTGTAGGCTATGGAGTATACCTCACAACCTCACTAGATAGTACAGAATAGCCTCGGGATATGAGCTGAAGTACCCGTGACTTTTTGATTGCATCTATTATAGAGAAAGAGTTGAGATTTGAATTTGAATTCAAATTCAAACCTCCTATATTCTCTACTCTAAAAGTAAGGAGATATTCTCTCCAATCATACCATCCAAATTCCACGACTAAACAAGTAGGTATGTGTTACAAGTAAATGCCAAGTCATATAGACTTTTACAAAGAGTGAAAGGTAATAACATACAAGCATGGGTTCTTATGCCTTATCCTTTAAGTGAAGCCTTGATGACATTTGGCCAAGCTTATCTTTCAAGGTCCCAAAGTTCCAAGCCAATGTGTGTAGGCTGGATATACACCAACAGCTCCCCCTCAAGCCAAACACTTTGGCTTAAGTCTTCTTCTTCATTCTTGAATCACTTCCTGCAATCCAATCATAGATTTGAATCTGCACAACTTGTTTCCATCTAATGCCTTTGTAAGTAAATCTGCACATTGCATATTAGTAGACACATATGTCAATTGAATCTCTTTGCTAAGTAACTTCTCTCTCACATAGTGGTAATGAACCTCTATGTGTTTGGTTTTGGCATGATAAATTGGATTAGCTGCAAGGTGAAGAGAGCTAGTGTTGCCTCCAAAAATAATTGGTGGCCTTGTATATAGGCCTAACTCTGTATATAGAAGCTTCAACCAGATAGCTTCTTGAGTGGCATTGGCAAGCCCTCTATACTCTGCTTCAGTGGATGACAATGCCACTGTAGGTTGCTTCTTAGCTGACCAAGAGATAGGCTTATCTCCTGCAAAACAAATATATCCTGAGGTGCTTCTCCTATCATCCTTGCATCCTACCCAATCTGCATCTGAGTAAACTTTAATGTCAATATCTGATGTATATGGAAAGTACAAACCATGACTTTGAGTTCCCTTCTGATTTTCCCTTGGTTTGTGCATGAATTGACTAAGCACACTAACTCCATATGCTATGTCAATTCTTGTCAAGGTAGCATAGTTCAAACTACCTACCATACTTTGATACCCTGTGATGTCTTGGACTTCTTCTCCTTCATGAGCACTTAGCTTTAGGTTGACCTCCATTGGAGTAGTAGATACCTTAGCATCCTGCAAACCAAACTTCTTGACCATATCCTGCACATACTTCTTTTGAGTGATATATATACCTGAGTTGGTGTAGACTAACTCAAGACCTAAGAAGTACTTCAATAATCCAAGATCACTAATCTTGAATTCTTTCATCATCTGTCCTTTGATGTGTCTAATCCCATTGACATCATTACCTGTAATGATGATGTCATCAACATAAACACATAAGTAGATTACCTCTGTACTACTTCTCTTTATGAATAGAGAAGTGTCTGCTTTACTCATCACAAATCCTTGGTCTTGGAGATAGGTTGTCAACCTGTAATTCCATGCTCTAGGTGCCTGCTTTAAACCATACAGAGCCTTCTTCAATTTACAAACATAATGTACCTTTTTTGGATCTTCATAGCCAGGTGGTTGTGACATGTAGACTTCTTCAGATATCCATCCATTCAAGAAAGCATTCTTGACATCTAATTGGTACATATTCCAATTCTTGGATGCAGCTACACTCACCAATATTCTGATAGTAGGCATCTTAGCCACAGGAGAAAATGTCTCCTCATAGTCAATGCCTTGGGTTTGTGCAAAACCCTTGGCTACCAACCTAGCTTTGTACCTGTTTATTGTTCCATCTGAATTCTTCTTTAGTTTGTAGATCCATCTGGATCCTATTACCTTCATAGAGCCTTTCTTGGGTACCAAGTCCCAAGTATCACTTTCTTTGAGAGCTTCCATCTCTTCATCCATGGCTTCTTTCCATTCTGGTTTGGTAATTGCTTCTTCATAAGTACCTGGTTCTTCATTCAACAAGTCCTTTGCAATATATACAGAATGTTTAGTTACAAGTGATGTGTCATACCCAAATCTGATAGGCTTCTTCTTTTCTCTTTGAGATCTCCTCATTGCTTGGGTTGAGGATTCTGGTTTATCTTCTAGTTGCTTCATCTTCATCTTCCCTTTGGACTTCCAAGCCTTGAACTCTTCAAGATTTATTGTATCATCATCATCTGAGCTTGAATCTTCTTGCTGAATTGGTTCCTCCTTGGTGAGCTTTGGAAAATCTTCTTCCATGTCATAGGGTAGACTAATCTTCCTGCATTCATTTTCATACCAAGAGTCATTCTCATCAAAGATGACATCTCTGCTTACCTTGAACCCTTTGTTTGTTGGGTTGTAGAATCTGTATCCCTTTTGGTTCAAATCATAACCAATGAAGATACATTTTTCAGCCTTGGGATCTAGCTTTCCCCTTACCTGTGAGGGAATATGCACATATGCTACACAACCAAAGATTTTGCAATGATCCAGAGAGGGTCTCTTACCATGCCAAACTTCATATGGTGTCATGCCATCAAGTGATTTGGATGGCAACCTATTTATGAGATAGGTGGCAGTGGATACACTCTCTGCCCAAAGATAATTTGGTAACTTTTTCTCATTAAGCATAGACCTAGCTGTTTCTACTATGAGTCTATTCCTTCTTTCAGCTACCCCATTTTGTTCAGGTGAGTACCTTGTAGTAATCTCCCTTTTGATGCCTCTTTCCTGCAAGAAATCTTCAAACTCATTGGAGAAGTACTCTCCTCCACCATCTGACCTTAGCCTCTTCAAGCTTCTTCCTGTTTGATTTTCAACAAGTGCAAGGTACCTCTTGAAAAAATTAAACACTTCATCTTTATGCTTCATAAAGTATAAAATGGTCCACCTGCTATAACCATCAATGAAGGACACATAATACCTTGAACCTGACATAGAAGGGTCCTTGCTAGGTCCCCAAACATCTGTGTGTACCAAGTCTAGGTAGTCTTCAAGCATGAAACCTTTCCTTGAATAGGGTAATCTGTGAGACTTACCAAATTGACATGCTCCACATTTGTAAATCATGTGTTGCTTGGATACATTAGGTATCCCAAGCACACATTGATCCCTGCACATTTGCTTTAGGGTTCTTTCTCCTATGTGCCCTAATCTCTTGTGCCATATTTCTAACTCTGAAAGTGTCTGATCCTTGTAATTATACAAAGCAATGTTCTTGGTATCTTCTAGCTCAAATGTAAATAATCTACCTGATTTCTCCCCTTTGGCTATCCTTTTGAATCC
>CM035410.1:88599315-88604315 GCA_020310875.1 Ceratopteris richardii
TCAAGCATAAGTCATGTGCTCTCATATTCAAGTAATCCACTTAGCCTAGTGGTTAAGTCTCATGGTTGTGAAGGAAGAGGTCTTGGGTTCAACTCCCATGGGGAGCATGGGAAGAGAGTTTTGCCCAAAGAGCTCTAGAGCCTTCTAACTCAAGTTAACGTGAGTTAACTTGAGTCCAGTGGACTTAACTCAAGAGGTGAGTACAACAACCACTAGTGGACTCTAGTGGAAGGTACTAAAGTAGTGGTCGAGATCACTCCAGCCACTAATAGACTCTAGTGGTGGATATGAAAGGAGTGGAGGAGATTGCACATGCACTTGTGGACTCTAGTTACATTTGTGGTCCTCATTAGTTCAAGCAGCTATATATACAGGCATAAGGTTGGGAGGAGAGTCATTCATTCATGAGCATTTGCAGTCGTTACGCTGTTGCATTGGTATCAGAGCTTGATTCTCTCCATAGCTCTCATCCTCATTATTTTGCTCATCTTGTGCTCTCCTATTTGTGTGTGTATTGCTCCTTCGACGAAATCAAAGCATTCTGCTCGCAGCTGAACGGAGAAGTGCGCCGATTTCCTCGCGTTAGCATCATCGAGTTTGAAGCATACTCCAAAAAGAAGGACATCACTACAGTGCAGAAGACAGGATTCGAACCCCCGTTTCTCCTTTGAGAGGGCGCCGCTCTAACCACAAAGCCAAACGGTCGCGCATGTTCTGATCTGCAGGCCACATCATCTTGTTCCTTTCTCGGCGCTGTAGAAGACTATTATTAAGGCGAAAAAAAAGACGATTTCTGTAGTGCACTGTTAGGGATTTGAACGCTCGTCCCCCCAGCTGGAGCGACTTCTTCTATCCACACAACCTAAGCGTTGTTCGTGGCCTGCTAGACCGGCAGAAAGCTTGTGTTCTGAATCCCGCGGTGCAGACGGTCTCAATTAGGAGCCACGAAGAAAAAAAGAAAAGAACATCGAGTGCGCCGCTGCGTTCCAGTGGATTCGAACCTGCGTGGGTGGTTTGAGAGACGATTGCCTTACCCAAGGCGCACCATCATTTTGATTGCCTTCTAATGCAGAAGAGACTTTACTAAAACAGTGATCAGAGCTGAAGTGCAAGCCAAATTCTCTCCATCCAAGGAAGCAAGTTCTCTCAACCATCCAAGGAGCCAAATCAGTTCTTGCAGCCTGGAACCAAAGGATTATTTTGCTTTTAGCCAAAGAAACAAACAAGGAGAACCAAAGATTGAGCAAAGCTTGAAGGAAGTGGAGCTGTGGAGTGAAGATCCGGAGGCCTAACTTCGTCATAATTCTAGCACTTTCGGCTAGAATCAAGTCGACCTCAACGGACCAAATCATCAGGGACTATTTCTTGTGATATTCTTGCATAGCTCTTTTGATTTTGTTGCACACACTACTTGCGTTAGGAATACTTAGTAAGTTTAATAACGCTTTGTGTGCGATGGAGGGGACTTCTAGCCACGTTTCGCTTACGAGTACTACTAGTACGTCAGTGTTTGTTTCTGTTCCTATTTTAGTAACATCCTCATTCATGCCTAGACCACCAATAGTTGCACGTGCATTGCATTCATCTGCACCTATGGTTTCAAATACTAGTCATGCGTCTGATGCATCTAAAATAGAATCAGCGACGATTGTAGCATTAGACGTTGAGGAATTTGCGAGTAAAGGGGAAACAATCACTACTCTAAACGAGAGGAAAGATATGGAGAGTAAGATGTTGCTAGTTGAGCAAAAGCTTGGACGGTTGTCCAGTGTTCCGGATGAGGTTGCAGTACTCCGTCAATCTGTTGATGGAATCCAGGATCACCTTAAGGCCATTCTGAACTTATTTCAGACGCCTAAGGATTTCAGTAAGACTATTTTAGGTAGTCACACAGATACGATCGCAACTTCACCGATGTCTGTTAGGATGGAAAAGGATAAGGAATTATCCTCTCCCCAAATAGACATGTTTCCTTGAGCGGGAAGTATGAGCCGTTTGAGTCTAGCGTCTTCTACTCCCTTGTGCGTTGCTTCGGTAGGTATGTTAGAAACTCATAACCGCCCTGTGGATCTTTCCTTGGGAAAGGAGATCCGTCCTCCTTATTTCTCTGGAGAGGATAAGGATAGGAATAAGGACGCGGTTTTGACTTTCTTAGAGAAATGGAAAGATGTCCATGAACTCACACATACCCCGGATCATGTGAGGGTAGTAGAAGCCAGTTTATCGCTAGGACCGAAAGCTTATACATGGTGGATGAGTCTCTCTGAGACTCACAAGAAACCCACCACTTGGAATGAATTTTCCCATCTTTTCAAGAAAGAGTTTCTCCCCGAGAATGAGGAGGAACGCAATTGGGAAGCTTGGGATAAAATTCAGCAGAAGGGTAGACCGCTATTGGTGTATATTTCAGAATACAGAGATGTAATTCTGAAGTTAAAGAATTTAGATGACTTCCATCGACTTCGCGGTTTTGTCAGAGGACTTAACCAGCGAATTCGAAGTGAAGTTAAGAGGCATGCGCCTAAATCCCTTGAAGAGGCGATTAAGGTCGCACAGATTTATGAGGACAATTCACGTTTGGATGTCCCGCAGGAAAGCAGTTATTCCCAGAAGAATAACTTTAAGCGTAAGGGCAAAGGGACTAGATCTAATGAAAGAGTGTCTAAGAAACCTCGTATTTTTAGACACATCCTTTCTCCAGAAGATCATGATAAAGCGAAAAAAGAAAACTTGTGCTTTAAATGTCTCAAGCCTGGACATCGAAGCCGTGCCTGTCCAGTCGGAAGGGAAAGTAAGGGAAAGGGTAAGCAGCAAATCAATCTGATTCAATCTTTGAACTTGGATGCAAATTCAAGTGCAAAGAAGGTTCAGATTATGCACTGCGACAGTACCCATTCATGCCAAATTTCCAAAAACATGTGGCAACCTCAAGAGTTTGGTCCACATGTGCCTGTCCAGTCGGAAGGGAAAGTAAGGGAAAGGGTAAGCAGCAAATCAATCTGATTCAATCTTTGAACTTGGATGCAAATTCAAGTGCAAAGAAGGTTCAGATTATGCACTACGACAGTACCCATTCATGCCAAATTTCCAAAAACATGTGGCAACCTCAAGAGTTTGGTCCACATGATTTGGTCAAGTTGCATGGATCAGTAAAAGGACACACCATTCGGATAATGGTGGATGATTCTGCTACGCATAATTTTATCAATTATGCGTTAGTAAAAAAACTGGCTCTTCCTCAGGAACCATCTCCTCATAAATACATTGTCTCCATGATGCACGGTCAAGACACCCGTGTTTGGGACACAATGATATGTAATTTGGAACTAGAAATCCAAGGATTTCAAGATACCTTGGACTTCCAAATCATGAACATGGATCGGGTAGATCTTGTTTTAGGGAGAGAGTGGCTATGGAGTCTAGGTCCTTCATTGACCAGGTGTTATTTTACAAATACTTTGGAATTCCAGTGTGACGGTGTCGTGTATAAGATCAAGGGTGAGCATGATGTTCCAAGTATCCCTTTGATTTCATACACTGCATTGAAGAAACTTGTAAACACTGAAGCTAGGACTCAAGCTTTTCTTGTCCTTGGCACCGATGTAATAGATTCTGATAATATAAATCAAGTTTCTTATGTCTCGTCCTTTATTCCTCGAGAAGTTCATGTTAAATTTAACAATTTAATGAAGGAATTTAAAGATGTGTTCCCTAAGGAACTCCCCTACGGCTTGCCACCCTCTCGTGGAAACATTGATCACAGTATCGATCTGTTTCCGGGTACCAAGCCAAAATCTCAAAACCCATACCGCCTCCCCTATGTCCAGAATCAAGAAGTAGAAAATCAAATCCAAGAGTATTTGGATAAAGGATTTATCCGCCCAAGCCAGTCTCCATGGGCAGCACCCATCCTTCTAGTGAAAAAGAAAGATGGAACTATGAGGTTGTGCGTAGATTATAGGGCGTTAAACAATCTTACGATAAAGAACAAGTATCCCATGCCACTAGTCGAAGATCTTTTCGATAGTTTAAAAGGGGCTACAGTCTTTTCTAAGATTGATTTACGCCAAGGTTATCATCAGATCAGGATCAAAGATGATGATATTCCTAAAACAGCTTTTCGAACAAAGTTTGGTCACTACGAGTTTTTAGTGATGCCGTTCGGGTTGACAAATGCACCCGCAACATTTATGACTTTGATGAATCAAGTGCTGAAGCCGTATCTGGGAAAATTTGTTGTAGATTTTCTCGATGATATTCTGATCTACAGTAAAGATCATGAAAGTCACTTAGAGCACTTGAAAAAAGTTTTTCAACTTCTTCGCGATAATAAACTTTACGGTAAAGAGTCAAAATGTGAATTCTTTACCCCAGAAGTAAAGTATTTAGGTCATATTATTTCCGCGGAAGGAATCAAAGTTGACCCGGAAAAGGTCCAAGCGATTCTTGAATGGCCTGAGCCCAAGACGGTTCGAGAATTACAAAGTTTTCTCGGATTGGCAGGATATTATCGGAAGTTTGTGGCTAGATATGCCAAGATTGCAGTACCTTTGACTGATCAACTCAAAGGGAAGCATCAGAAGTTAAATTGGAAGAGCAAGCAAAGAGTTTTCAAGAACTGAAACTTGCTTTAGCCTCGGCCCCGGTTCTACAAATTGTAGATCCGAACAAGCCTTTCCAATTAGAGACAGATGCAAGTTCATCTGCAGTAGGAGCAGTACTAAGCCAATATGGTCGACCAATAGCTTTCGAGAGTAGAAAGCTAAGTCCTGCTCAGCAAAATTACTCTACCTATGAGCGAGAGATGTTCGCTATTATCAATGCTCTGAAGAAATGGCGCCATTATCTATATGGATCAAAGCTGACCATAGTTTTTGATCAAGAGAGCATAAAGTGGTTTGCAAACCAACCTGATCTAAGAGGTAGAAAAGCGAGGTGGGCCGAGCAGTTGCAAGAGTTCGATTATGAACTCAGGTATAGAAAAGGAAAGTTCAACGCAG
>CM035410.1:88624315-88626815 GCA_020310875.1 Ceratopteris richardii
ATCTCAGATTATGTAACAAGGATGAAGGACATTGCAGATGCATTAGGAGCAGTTGATGAAGATATTGAGGAGGATAAATTGGTAAGGCAAATCCTCACATGTTTGAGAGGTGATGACAAATGGAAGCCATTCATTTTGTCTAGTGAATTATCACTAGATCATTTTACTCCTGATTTAAATCAGTTGCTAGGACACATGCTAACTTCTGAGCAGGATGTCAAAGGTGAAAGTGATAAAAGTGAAGGTCAAGCAACGTATTCAAAGGATAAGATGAAGAATAGCAAAGGAAAGCAACAAGCAAATGAAGATGAAGGTACAACTAGCCAAGCTAACTTCCTAAGAGGAAGAGGAGGTGGCAAAGGTAGAGGAAGAGGCAGAAGTAATAAAGATGGAGTCAAAGCTTGCTGGATTTGTGGTAAGACAAACCACTTAGCTCATGATTGTTGGCATAATACTCAGAATAATGGTGGATATAATCAGAACTTTAATTCTAGAGGAAGAGGTGGCAAAAATCAAAGAGGTAATTTCAGAGGTAGAGGTAGTAGAGGTTACTTTGGAAGAAATGCAGGTAGAGGATTCCAAAGTCAACAATACAACAATACCTACTATAATTATGCTTCAGATCAGAAGGAGGATTCAACATTGATAATGAATGCAACTTGTGAAAGGCAAAGTGAAGACCAAAGAGTCTTCTACATTGACTCAGGGTGTAGCAATCACCTAAGTGGCAACATAGCTTTGATGTCTGATTTGGAGAATAAGGTAACTAATCATGTAGTTCAAACAGGTGACAATACAAAGCACAATGTGAAGTCAATTGGATCAGTGAAGACCAAGGATGGAAGTACTCTCTTGAGTAAGGTTTTTTATGTTCCTACAATTCCAAAGTATGTGATAAGTGTAGGACAAATTGTTGAAAAAGGTTATGAAGTTAGGTTCACTAATGAAGGAGTTTTTGTGGAAGACCCTAGCAATGGGTATAAAAAAATTGTTTCAAGGAAGAAAGAAGGAAGATTGTTCACATTGAAGATTCAAGGTAACATTGGTCATGCCTTGTTCACTTATGGAGGACATAAGATCTCTGAGTTAGATCTTTGGCACAAAAGGCTTGGACATTTCAATGAAAGAGGCATTAAAGATATGGTTAACAATGGTTCAATGCTTGGATTGCCTAATGTTGCAGGTCAACATATGACATATAGATGTGACACATGTCAATTAGGTAAGGCTCATAAGCAATCTTATTCCGAGCATGGTTTTATGTATTCAGAGAAGCTTGAATTGGTACACACAGATGTGTGGGGACCATCAAAGGATTTCAGCATCAATGGTTCAAGGTATTATGTGATTTATGTTGATGATGCTACCAGATGGATCACTATCTATGTGATCAAAGATAAGTCAGAGGTATTCAATACATTCAAATATTATCATGTGTATGCAGAGAGAATTACAGGTCAAAAATTGAAGAGACTAAGGTCAGATGGAGGGGGAGAGTATAAATGAGTTCAGTGATTACTTGTGGAATGCAGGTATAAAAAGGGAAATTACTTGCAGGTACTCTCCTCAACAGAATGGTGTAGCAGAAAGAAGGAATAGAACTCTTGTTGAGTTTGCAAGATTCATGATGAAGGAGAAAAATTGCCCAAATTATTTGTGGGCTGAGGCTGTAAATACAGCCACATATTTGGTCAATAGATTACCATGTAAAGCTTTGCAGGGTATGACACCATATGAGGCATGGTGGGGTAAGAGACCTACTCTAGATCATTGCAAAGTATTTGGATGTTTGGCATATGCATATGTGCCATCTCAATTAAGGCACAAATCGGAACCTAAAGCTGAAAAGTATGTGTTCATTGGATATGATGATAACCAGATGGGATATAGGTTGTGGAGTCCATCCACAAAACAATTCCTTGTGTCAAAGGATGTTACATTTGATGAGCAAGGTACTTGGTATGCAGGAACAATCAATATTTATGCAGGTGATGAAGAAGTTGTGAATCAAAAGGAAGGTAAATCAAAGGTTCAGATATTTGATGAAGAGGAGAACAATGAAGTACAGGTTGAAGTTGAAGAAGTGCCAAGATTTGATCCAGAGTGTGATGAACCAGAAACCTCAAGAAGTGGAGAACTCAGAAGGTCATCAAGACACAAATGGCAACCTACAAGGTATAGCTATGACACTTCTTTTTTGGCTACCAAAGATTATGCTTATATGATAAAGGCAAATGAAGACCCTTCTACATATGAAGATGCAAAAGGTAAGCAAAATTGGGAGAAAGCTATGCAGGAAGAGTATGATGCATTGATGGAGAATCAGACATGGGATTTGGTTCCTAAACCAAAAAGTCAGAAGATCATTGGATGCAAATGGGTCTACAAGACAAAGAGGTTTGCAGATGGAAGTGTGTCTAGCTATAAAGCTAGACTTGTTGTGAAAGGGTTTGCTCGGACATATGGTATAGATTATGATGAGAGTTATAGTCCTATGGCA
>CM035410.1:88654315-88656815 GCA_020310875.1 Ceratopteris richardii
GGAGGAGCCTTCAATCTCTTGCAGCAGCTACACTTATCAATGTTTTGATTGTAGTCATCTTTGCAACTAGTGAGAATGTTTCCTCATAGTCTATACCATGAGTTTGTGAGTATCTTTTGGGAACTAATCTTGACTTGTACCTACAAACTGATCCCTCTGATTTTCTTTTAACTTTATACACCCATCTGCAACCAATTACCTTTTGATTGGATGACATTGGAACCAAATCCCAAGTGTCCATCTCCTTCAATGCATCTATTTCTTCTTTCATGGATTTTTCCCAATTAGCATTTCCCTTTGCCTCTTCATAGATTGAAGGTTCCTCTTAAATTGATTGTTTTTCCAAGTAGATTGAATGCTTTGTAACGAATGTGGAATCATATACATACCTTTCTCGTTGTTTCTTCTCTCTTGTTGATCTTCTAGGAGCTTGCTTAGAGTGTTCTCCACACTCATGCATCCTTTCTTTGCCTCTTGACTTCCATAGCATCTAATCCTTTTCCCGTTCATCTTGGTCATCATCTGTATCACTTCTTGGATCCTAGACGTGTATAATGTTTGCTTCCTAATTGATGAGAATCAGAATCAAGATCATATGGTAAAGTGACCTTTTGTTTGTCTTCATCATACCAAGACTTGTGTTCTTCAAACAAAACATCTCTACTTGTAGTGAATTCCTTTGTTGAAGTATTATAGAACCTGTAACCCATCTGAGTTGAGTCATACCCAATAAACATTGCCTTTGTTTCCCTTTCATCTAACTTACCTCTTATTTATGATGGTACATGAACATAAGCTAAACAACCAAACACCTTGCAATGTCTAAGACTGGTTTTTTTCTAGACCATGCTTCATAAGGAGTCATACCATGAAGTGATTTGGATGGTAGTCTATTGACAAGGTACACAGTAGTTGAAATAGCCTTTGGCCATAGATAATGTGGCAACCTCTTCTCTTCAAGCATTGTTCTAGCTGATCCAACCAATGTTTTGTTTCTTCTATCTACAATTCCATTTAGTTTAGGAGAGTACCAGGTAATCACTTCCCTTTTTATACCTTTATGTTGCAAGAACTCATCAAACTCTTTGGAGAAGTATTCTCCCCCTCCATCACATTTGAGCTTCTTTAGTGATCTACCTGTATGATTATGATTCTCCACATGTGCTAGATACTTTTTGAAGAAATCAAACACTTCATTCTTACTCTTGATAAAGTATAGAATAGTCCACCTACTATGATCATTAATAAATGAGACATAATACCTTGATCTTGCCAATGAAGGCTCTTGAATTGGTCTCCATACATCTGTATGTACTAATTCCAATAAGTTGTTGTGGATGTAGCCTTTGTGATTGAATGGTTGTCTTTGTGCCTTCCCAATATGATATGCATCACATCTATTGATCATGTGTTGCTTTGATATGTTTGGAAGTCCTAGAATAGGTGGATCCCTGCGTATATCCTTAAAGGTTCTTTCATTCACATGAGCAAGTATCTTATGCCACACTTCAAGCTCACTTAGGGTTTAAGAACCGAAAGTGAATAGACCTATGTTCTTGTTTCTCCTACTTGAAAAGTAAAGAGCTTACCATGCTTCTCACCTCTAGCTATCTTCTTGAAGCCTTGAAGATCTTCCACAAAAGCTCCATGTTGGATGAACCTAACTTGCAAGCCTTTTTCAACTATTTGGTGTACACTTATTAGATTTTTAGTGATAGTGGGTACATAGAGAACCTTACTCAGAATGTTCATCCTACCATTGAAAGCTTTGAAATCAGATACAAGAGCAATGTTGCCTGCAACATGATTTGAACATCCTGAATCTATGTAGAACAACTGATCATCTTCTTTACCTTCTTTGTGGCTTAGATTCATTAGAAACAATGAGCCTTCATGTGTTTGATCTTCAAAATAATTGTTGTGGTCCCTTCTATTATGGCCTGTATTGTTATTGTTGAAGTTATGTCCACCTCTACCTCTATTCCTGCGATATCCACCTCTTCCACTTCCTTTCTGAGTCTTCCCATTGAACCACCAATTCTAAGTGGTGTGGTTGTCTTATCATAGATGGCACAAGGTTGAACATTTTGAACTTTGGCTTTGTCATGCTTTGGTCCTTTCTTCTTCCCTTTCCTTTTGCTCTTGCTTGAGAATTTGGCTTGGGAAGTCTCCTCTTCATCTTCTTCCTTCTTCTTGCCTTTCAACTTCTTGTCCTTCTTATCTACATATAGAGCACTAGTTGAATTATCATGATAGGATTTACCTTCATTTATGTTATTGTTGACCTCTTGATTGAAGATTTGTCCAAGAAAGATGTTGAAGTCTAGAGTTTGCACATCCATGATGAGATTATAATCTATGGTGAAAGATTGCAATTGCTTATCACTTCGAATCCAATGAATGCTAACTGATTTGCAACCTCCTTGACCTTGGTAGCAAAATCTATGATGGTTTGTTTAGCTCTCCAATGAATGCTAACTGATTCATTGGAGTTAGCTCT
>CM035410.1:88661815-88701815 GCA_020310875.1 Ceratopteris richardii
TTGCCTCCACCAGAATGGGGATGGTTTCTTCATCGACCGGGACATTAGGTGGAGAATCGGGCCTAGGAATCTCTGACTAATCTCGAACTTGAGCTTGGAGCTCCAAGACACATGCCCCCTGTGTGGTTAGTTTTTCCATTATCTCCAATGGCATGACTTCTTGAACAACAGGTTTCTATACATGTGCTTGTAGTTGTAAAGTAGTCTTATCAATTTTTAGCAATTGATATTCTTTGTTCTATTTGTCGTAATCCTTTGGTAAATGTGCATGGTCCTTGAGTAGCATTTGCATGGTTTCGGATGGAACACCCTGTTGGGAGTGATGGCTGGATGCACTCAAAAGATCAGTTGGTGCTGCAAAACCTGCTTCACACCTGCCCTCCTTTGACTCCAGATATGTTTAGTAGACTCCTTGAGCTTCCAAATGATACCAAGAAACCATATATGTGCTTTGCAAATGTTATGAGTAATGATCAAATCAAGACAGACTACTTGTGACTTCAAAATCCTGAAAAACTTGCTATTTTGGTATTGACATCTGCTCAGTGTTATGCTTAGTGTGACCAGTGTAGTTACAATTAGCAAAATTCCTTCTAGAGATATTCTATTAGCTTAGCAACCTTCCATTTGTAAGTGGAATGAAAGGAAATGATAAACTACACTCAGAGAAATCACTTTAGCAAAATAAGGTGTACCCCCGATTTTTTAGGAGACTTACAGTCACAGACCAGTGAGCACCCCGACTAAGATTTCTCTGTGATGGTTGATCCAATAGCCTTGAAACTTTGTAGGTGTATAGTAGACTTTGAGCTGAATCCAATGCACTTTGAATCATCCAATTTGGTTCAGTAGATCTTGAGATATGCCTCTTTGAAGTTGATAGAGTTGAAGGTAGTCACTCAGAGAAACCAGAGATTATGAATGTAAGTATATTGATTAAATCTAATGATTGTACATTCCCATTGGCATGAAATGTGATGCTCAATGGTACTCAGAGGTGTAGGCTATGGTGTAGCTCACACTCACTCAAAGATTGACTCAGAATTGCCTCGGGAGGAGTGAATCATACCCGCGACTTTTTCTTTGTACTTTTTATAGGAGTTGAATGAGATTTTGAATTTCAAATCCAAGTTAATCTCCTAGAATCATGTACCTAAAAGTGAATGAGATATTCTCTCAATCATCCATCTACTTTTCTACGACTTCCTCAAGTAGGTGAGTTTACAAGAGTGATTAAAGTCATATAGACTTTTACATAGGATAAAAGGTAATAGTCTATAAGCATAGGTTCCTATGACTATTGCTCCAAGTGAATATATCCTTCAAGGGTTCAAGCTTTATGTGTGGTCTTCAAGTTTGATAACCAAGCCAAGTTTTCCAAAGCTTCCAATGTTTCAAGCCAATGTGTGAGGGCTTGACTTGCACCAACACACCCTTGAGTCTACTTGGAATAATGGGTTCATCAAGCTTGTCCGTTGCTTTTTTCCAAATTCTCTCTATTTTGGTCTTATAAGCATTGATTCTCTTCTTTTGATGCTGCCAGATGTCGTCTCAAGAGTCCCATATTGCATGTTAACATTGCATTCCTAGCAATCTGAACTCATAGGTGTTATTTGGCCTCTGTATTAGCTTCTTTTGTTTTTTGTTCCCATTCCAGATCCATGAAATGGTAGGCCTTGCTAAGCTCTTAATATCGTGCATTTAGAGAGTTGTTTTTTATGGTTAGCGAATTAAGATTAGCTTGCACTTGTGCCATTGTTTGCTATAGAGCCCAATAATTTTGTCTCAATGCTGCAAGTTCCTTACATACTTGGTGCATTCAAGCAAACATCTAGTGAAATGCATTATCTACAACAGATGATGATAATAGTGATGTAGTGCTAGATAATGAAGGAAGCAATGATTGATGTAGGGGGAAAGGGAAAGGGGGTCGAGATTCTTGATGCTGTGGTGATTGTTGAAAAATGTGTGGTCACGAGAGAGTGTAAAGGGTGGTGGATGTGAGTGGTAGTGCTATGGGTGGTGAGATGTCCATTTCACTAGAAGTGTGATCAAGTGAACTAATAGTGAAGAGTGGTGTGACTGTGAGTGGGTGTGTGGGTGTAAACACAACGTGGATGAATATATTACATGGTGAGTTTCACAAATTGATTGATGTAAAGGGGAAGACAGTGGTAATGTACTAGGGCTAGGAGGTGATATGAGAGAAAAGGTCATGGGTTGAGGAAATGGGAAGATGGGTTGTTGAGGAAGGGGAAAGGAAGAAATGGAAGGGGTGAGCAAAGGATTAGGTGGAACGGAGGAAACTATCATCAAGGTCATGGCTGTAAAGGGTTGAGTGGGGAAAATGGAAGTTCGATGTAATGCAGCTTCTACTACAGCACCAGAGATGGGTGGAGCTAAAGACGATGAATTGGGATGTACCAAGGAAGTGGGATGTACGAGAGAAGGAAGGGTTCCAATGGATGTAGAGGTGATTTCCAAAGCAGCTGCGGGTATGGATGCCGAGAGTTGCGGAGGGGATTTGACAATAATAGTGTCTCCAACTTGTGGCGACTCAGCAACTAGTCATGCTTCTTTGTGGTAATGGGAGGACTGGGTGTCTATTGGAACACAGATATATTGGCCTAGCATTGACATTAAGTGGATGCATAGAGGATCAAATTGAGGCAATGTTCTCTTTAAGAAATGAAGCACTTCTACTATACCCATTGTCTTGAATAATTCATTAAAACCATCAACAAAGGAAGCTCTGATTCCTCCACTTTCTGATTCTTGTTGTAGGATTTCCTTGCTCTATTGCGTTGAGATCTATCTCCTCACCCACACAACTTGCATATTGCGATATAGCTTTTGAATGGCAATCGTGTGTGCGATGGCATCTCAGGTGTCTTCTTCTCTTGTACAGGTATCAACCTGAGCTTCAGTTTGGTGCTCTTCCAGTTCATGTTGATCGTCAGCTTGAGAGTCTTGACTATTTTGACTCTCTTCATCATCACCTTCTTCATCATCGGTTACTATTTTAGGTTGATACTACTTGTTCTCATCCCTAACCAGGTGATGACCTGGGATAGCTCGGTCATTCATATTATTGAGAGAAAAATTGTGCCTTTGAAAATAGAAATTCACTCGAAAATGCATCTTGCATTTCAAAATTGAACATTGCATGAATAGGGTCCACCTCGAGGTGGGGATCTCTCTTACTTCTACGGCAGTGGCTTGAGTGGTGGTGATAGGAGTGGCTTTGGAGGTGAGTGCTATGCTAGTGGTGCATTCAATTGTAATGGGTCATGATAGATGAATACAAATTATAGGAGGTACAGGTACTAGAGGCTCTATGGGAGTGTAATAAAGTAAGTCTATGATCTAAGGGTCCGATCGATTCAAACAAATTTGAAATTGGACACCATTCGGTCACTCATGTATGGCCAAAGATCTCAAGGCTAGACTTAATCATAAGTTCATGTGCTCTCTTAAACAACTAATCCACTTAGCTATTGATATATTTAGGTAGTGATGTGTGTGAACACACTAGGACCGTCGGGGCACTTTTTTCCTTCTTTAGGAAGTTTTTTCCCCCGGCTTGTATATATGCCTATTGCCCTAATGGGCTACTTATCTTTGTACATTCTCTAGTAATACATTCAGTATTGTGTGTTGTGCTCTAAGCTTCTTCTTCTTCCTTGTGTTGTTCGCATGCTTCCGTGGACGTCTAACTCCAACAATTGGTATCAGAGCAGGTCGTCGCTTCATCTAGGGTGCCATTGACACTCCTCCATTTGCAGTCTCAAAATCGCACGAATTTTGGTGAGCATACTCAGCGTGTTTTTGAGATCAAAATAGCTTTGCTGTGTAGTGCCGAAATCGCGATCTAAGCTTGTTTTGGCCTCCGAATGCACTATCGTAGTGCTTGTGTAGGCTATTTTGTCTTTTTGTGCCAAAGATATATACCAGTTTCTCTTTGCCAATATAAGCATCTCGAAGTCTGCTATAGGTCTAGTGGAATTCGTCTTGGCAATTCTGTTCAACTTTTTGAGATACAGTCAATTTTTTGCATTAAGGTATTTTAGTCATCGACCATGGCTGAAAGCAGTGATGTATTCCGTATGTTGGTTGTTGAGGATAAGTTGGATGCTACCAACTACCCGTTATGGGCTTATATGATGCGACATGTGTTGGATGCAAAAGGACTGTGGAACATTGTGTAGGGTGTCGAAAAACGTCCTATCACACCTACAACTGTTCTACTACAGAGCAAATTTGGTGGGATGGCAGAGATGCCCAGGCACATGCATTGATAGCTTTGTCTATCATTTGTGCCATTATTCCTCACATTCACTCTTGCAGAACAGTTAAGGATGCTTGGGATACACTTACCACATTGTACCAAGCTAGGAATGATGCTCGTGTTGCTTACCTCCGAAAACAGTTGGAGAGTGAGCACATGAATGAAGGCGATTCTATGGACAATTTCCTAACAAAGATCAAAGACTTGAAGGAACAATTGATTTCTACTGATGAGGTTATACCAGATAGCTCACTTGTGCAGACCGTTCTGAATGGTCTTCCTGATTCATATCAGAGTTTTGCTTGTACTCTTCAGTTGATGATAAAAGGAAATCCAAATGCCTTATCATTTGAGGAGTTAGTCTCTGTTCTCTTGCAGGAAGATCAGTCCAGGCAGAAAAGGTCCATTATGTGAGTTGCAAATCAAGCTTTCCTGGCTAGTCAGAAGGGGAAAGGAAAATGGAGCTCTTCAACTAGTAAGCAGAAATTTGCTAATTCTGCATATTCGAAGAAGGAGGATAAAGATGAGAAAAAATAAGAAAAACTGAAATTGTTTTGTAATGTAAAGGGAATGATCATATCATAAAGAACTGTCCAAAACTGTTGCTAAAGAGGCAAAGAAGAAAAAGGCTGGAATGGTTGTTGCCGAGGCCTCTACACCAAAAAGAGAGTCTGCTAATCTTGTGCAGGAAGAAGAATGGGTGTTTACTATTGTTTGTAGTTTTGACCTATCTTCTCATGAGCAGTGCATGTCTGTAGTAGACTCAGATCTTTGGTATTTTGACAGTGGGGCGACCAAACATATTACCTCGCAACACAGTTTCTTCTCTTCACTCAAGCCTGCCCCTACAGGGAATACTGTTACATGCGCCAACAACTCCTCTTATCTTGTTATGGGAGTTGGTAAGATCATTTTAACTACTGCTGATGGTAGTTCTTTCACTTTGTCACATGCTTTATTTGTGCCAAGGATCAAGAAGAACCTGTTATCAGTTTCTACATTAGCCAAGATTGGCTTGGTTGTGAAATTTGTTGATAACAAGTGTACAGTTCATGATCTGTCAAATGGCAATGTGATTATTGCTTCTAGCATTTTATGTCATGGGTTGTATAAGCTCATAGACTATGAAAGATCTGTAAATGATTTGGCATGTGCAGTAAATGGTTATGAGGCTATGTCAGATGCAAAGCTTTGGCATGCACGCTTTGGTCATCTAAATTTTGCTAGTTTGCTACGCCTGCAAAAATCTGAAATGGTGTCCTCTTTGCCCAAACTTGAGGCACCTGGAAAACATGTTTGTGAAAGCTGTATTTTGGGCAAAATGTAGAGTTCATCCTTTCCAAAAGATGGTTCAATTCGGGCTACTCAGAAACTGCAGCTCGTACATAGTGATCTCTATGGTCCTATGCAGACACCTTCTTTTGGGAATTATCTTTACTTCGTGACTTTTATTGATGATTTTTCCAGGCATGCATGGCTATATCCATTGAAGGCAAAGTCCGAAGTGTTCATGTGCTTCAAATAGTTTTTGGTTTTGGCTGAAAATCTGTCAGTGTGTAAAATGGGCACCCTCCGTGCTGATCGAGGGGGGGAATATTTGTCTTTTGATTTTAATGCATTTCTGGCTGAATGTGGGATTAAAAACACCAGTGTACAATGCCGTATACACCTCAACAGAATGGATTTGCTGAACAAAAGAACAGGTCACTCTTAGAGATGGCGAGGTGTATGGTGAAGAGTCACGCTTTACCACATAGTTTCTGGCTTGAGGCTGTCATGTGTGCAGCCTATGTACTGAACAGATGTCCCACTAAAGCACTGCAGTCTATCACTCCATATGAGGCTTGGCATGATCGCATGCCATTTGTTGCTCATCTGCATGTTTTTGGTTGTTTGGCATATGCATTAGTGGCTGAAAAACATCGCAAAAAATTGGATGATAAAGCAGTAAAATGTATTTTTGATGGGTACAATTCTGAAAGTAAAGGCTATCGTCTGTATCATCCATAGACTAAACGCATTCTGGTTAGACGTGATATTTTTGTCAAAGATGTTATTTAGCCATTGCTTTCATGTACTAAGGAGACATCTGTTAGCTCCAAAGACATGTATGATACTTTGCTGCCTTTTTTTATACGTGGACAGTCTAGTGCTGGTCCCAATGAGGCAACTTCTCCGCCTTTGCAGGTTTCATATGATGATGCAGATCATTCCATTTCTGATGCAGATTTACATGATGCACTAGTTGATGAGAGAGTTGATATAGAATAGGCAAAAACTATGCCAAAATGGCTGGTGTAGACTTTGCGTGACAACAAATTAGATGCACCTCTATTATATTGTACTCGTTCAGGCTCTCATAGTGCCTCTTTTGCATTAGATTGCTATGCTATGGTTGCATCTAGTCTCTGTGATGAGAAGGAACCTGTTTCGTTTCATGAAGCACAAAATTCAAAAAATTGGATGGCTACTATGCAATCCGAATATGATGCTATAATGAAGAATGGTACTTGGTCTTTATGTGACTTGCCTCCTGGCAAGAAGGCCATTGGCACTAAGTGGGTATACAATCTGAAGCGTAAACTGGATGGTACAATTGACAGGTATAAGGCTAGGCTTGTTGCAAAGGGTTCTGCACAGGAAAGAGGCATTGATTTTGATGAGACCTTTGCACCTATATGTCATATGACTACTGTTCGAAGCATCTGTGCACTTGCAGCTCATCATGGTTGGAATGCACATCAGTTGGACATTAAAACAGCATTTTTGAATGGTGACTTGCATGAAGAAGTGTATGTTTTTCAGCCCCGTGGCTTTGTGCAGAAAGGGCATGAAAACCAGGTGTGCAGGTTGAAGAAGGCATTATATGGTTTAAAGCAAGCACCACGTGATTGGTATGAGAAGATACATGGCTATCTGATTTCACATGGTTTTGAGAACAATCCAACTGAAAGCACCTTATATGTTAAGTGTGCTAATGATGTGCTTCTGATCATTGTTGTCTGTGTTGATGACATGTTGCTCAGTGGTCCTATTCACAAGCATGTTGCTGATTTTAAGGCTGATTTGCATGCCTCATTTGAGATGTCAGATTTGGGGCATTGCATCACTATTTGGGCATTCAGTTTATGCAAGTTGATGGTGGAATGGCTTTGTGTCAAACGAAATATATTGACACATTATTGCAGTGCTTTGGCCTTGAAGACTGTAAGCCTATGCCCACTCCTATGGAGATAGGTTTATGATTGAGTCTTCATGATGCTGGAGATGCATTTGATGTTGTTCTCTATCAGCAAGCTGTTGAATGCTTGATTTAATTATGAATTACTCGGCCAGATATTCAGTTTGATGTCTCATAGATGAACAGGTTTATGCATTGCCAAGGAGTCAAGCATTGGCAAGTAGTTAAGTGCATTTTTTGCTATTTGAATGGTACTCGGCTACTTGGGTTGTTTTATCCCAAGGGGGATCACTACCGCCACATTCGCATGCTTTTTCTGACTCTGATTGGGTTGTTTCCTATGACACTCGTGTGTCCACTAGTGGATTTTTCTTCATGCTTGGTAGCTCATGTATATCTTGGTTGAGCAAGAAGCAGCCTATTATGGCCACTTCTAGTTGTGAGGTTAAGTATAGGGCAGCCTTCACAGCGACTGTTGAGTGTGTGTGGCTCAGACGCCTTATGGCTGATTTGGGTGTTTGTTACACTTCTGCCACCACCATCTTCACTAATAGTCAGAGCACATTGGCAGTTGTGAGGGACCTTGTGTTCCATGCTTGCATTAAACACATTGAGGTGCATTATCACTATGTAAGGGAGAGGTTCTCTTCTGGGGAGATTAGCTTGGCATATGTGCCCACGCAGGAGAACATTGCAGACCTTTTCATGAAGGCTCTGCCTAGGGAGAAGTTTCAAGCGTTCCGCAAAGCTTTGGGCTTACTTCCTTTTGTGGAGTGATTTCCACATAGCTTGGCACTTCCTTATACATGAGTGCCAGCTCCTTGTTCACCGCATCACTCCCAAGCGGGATTTGTTGATATATTTAGGTAGTGATGTGTGTGAACACACTAGGACCGTCGGGGCACTTTTTTCCCTCTTTAGGAGGTTCTTTCCCCCGGCTTGTATATACGCCTATTGCCCTAATGGGCTACTTATCTTTGTACATTCTCTAGTAATACATTCAGTATTGTGTGTTGTGCTCCAAGCTTCTTCTTCTTCCTTGTGGTGTTCAGGTCCTTCCGTAGACGTCTAACTCCAACATTAGCCTAGTGGTTAAGTCTCAAAGTTATGAAGGAGGAGGTCTTGGGTTGAATCCCTATGGGGAGCATGGGGAGAGATTTTTGCCCAAGGAGCTCTAGAGCCTCCTAAATTAAGTTAACATGCATTAACTTGAGACTAGTGAGACTTAACTCGAGTGGCAAGTATACCAACCACCAATGGACTCTAGTGGAAGGTACTAAACTAGTGGTTGGGATCCATTGAACCACTAGTGGAATCTAGTTGAAGATATTAAAGGAATGGTGGAGAATGCACATGCACTTGTGGACTCTAGTTACATTTGTGGTCCTCGTTGATTCGAGTAGCTTTATATATAGGCATAAGGTTGGCAAGAGAGTCATCTCTCTAGCATGTGGTGGTTACAATTGTGAGTCTCTTGCATTAGTATCATAGCCATAAAGCTTTCATGGAGACCTTTCTCCCATCATCTCCTTCCTCATAAAGCTTTCAAGGAGACCTTGCTCCCATCATCTCCTTCCTCATTCTTTAATTGTCATTAATCTTGCTTAGAATCATGTTCTACGATAGGAATCGTAAGGAGATGGAAGCTACAAATTTGTGTGCTATCCGTCTTGGCAACATAGCTTGAGGCTCCAATCATGGAGTTTAACAAAGAAAAAGAATGATTCATCAGGAGGTGGAAGCAGGACTTGAATCCGCGACATGCAGAGGAGTATATCTCTCCTCTATCCATAAGAGCAAAGCACCCTCGTGATGATCTATATTGCACACATTTTATCACGATCTGTTACAGATGGCACTGCAAAAGATTTTGAAACAAACAAAAGGAGAGCTAGCTTTAGGTGGTGCCAACAGGGGCTTGAACCCACGATGTGGAGCTGATAGAACTGTCCTCTATCCGCAAAATCAAACGATGTTCATGATTCTCTCATATATCTTGTAATAATAGCTTGTGAACTGGTGTTGTAGAAGCTTACAAAGCACATTCAAGAAATAGGATATTTCTTCTCTAGTAGATGAAGATGGGATTCGAACCTTGAACATTTGCAATCGGAGGTTTTGTTCTATACTACAAGATGAAGTGCTATTCAATTTCCACCTTCTCTATCTACCATTTAATATCTAACTTTACTGGCCAAACAACCTTCTAACACAAGTTAACATGAGTTAACTTGAGATAAGCAAAGACTTAACTAGAGTGTCAAGTATACCAACCACTAGTGGAGTCTACTGGAAGGTAGTAAAGTAGTGGTTGAGATCCATTCAACCACTAGAAGACTCTAGTGGAAGATATTAAAGGAATGGTGGAGAATGCACATGCACTTGTGGACTCTAGTTACATTTGTGGTCCTTCTTGATTCGAGTAGCTATATATACAAGCATAAGATTGGGAGGAGAGTCATCTCTCTAGCACATGGGGTCATAATTGTGAGTCTTTTGCATTGGTATTAGAGCCATAAAGCTTTCATGGATACCTTGCTCCCATCATCTCCTTCCTCATAAAGCTTTCATGGAAACCTTGATTCCATCATCTCCCTGCTCATGATTTAATTTTCATTAACCTTGCTTGGAATCATGTTCTATGATATGAATTGTAAAGAATGGAAGCTACATGTTTGTGTGCCATCCATCTTCGTGGCAGAGCTTGAGGCTCCAATCGTGGATTTTAACAAACGAAGAATGATTCATCAGGAGGTGGAAGCAAGACTTGAATCAACGACATGTAGAGGAGTATATCTCTCCTCTATCCACAAGAGAAAAGCACCCTTGTGATGATATGTATTGCATATATTTGATCAAGATATGTTACAGACGGCACTGCAAAAGCTTCTGAAACAAATAAAAGAAGAGCTAACTTCAGATGGTGCCAACAGGGGATTGAACCCATTTACATGAAGCTGATAGAACTCTCCTCTATCCACGAGATCAAATAGCATTCATAATTCTCTCATATTGCTTGTAATAATAGCTTGTGATTCGGTGCTATAGAAGTTTACAAAGCACATTCAAAAAATAAGATATTTCTTCTCTAGCGGATGAAGATGGGATTTGAACCTTGAACATCTGCAATCGAAGGTGTTGTTCTACACTAGATGATCAATTGTTGTTCGATGTCCACATGCTCTGTCAACCATTTAATATCTACTTTTACTGGCCGAGCAGCCTTAAGCATCAAAGATAAAAGAAATTGTTCTTCGTCAGCTACTGCACAAGCACAGATCCATCGAAGAACGTGCAAGATGAGACAAAGTTCTTGACCACTATAATAACAATCTTTCGGTGCTATGGGCTTTTGGACTACTTATATCGATTCTGGCTTTGTTTGATTCTCTGCTAAACCCGAATTCTTGCTAGAAGAATCTATTGATCGATCCACATGAGCTACATATATAGATTTTGCATCTATATTCTCCTAATCCAAAGAGAAGGGTGAGCAAAAGCCATGCACATGGAGATCTCAAGGGTGGAGAATGGCTCTTCTCAAGGATCAATGGAAGCACATAGCTCTATCTGGAGATAATTATTTTCTAAGCTGATGTTTTCATTTCAATACTTGCTTTATTCCTTGCTTTCATGTATCTTGCATCTAAATATTATTGAAACATGTTAGTAGTCTTCATTTTGATTATGAAAATGCTATGAATTCAATGAAAGATAAACACACATAGAAGTATTGGGAAATACATCAAGCACTTGCATGCATCTAATAGTGCATGCCCAAAAAAGAATGATTGTTGGTGCATTTTTCCTTTCAAAAGAGTGTTTTCATACACAACACAAATTTTCTTCTTGCTTGAAAAGGGTATAGGAGGCACTCAAGTTTGTGCACATGCATATTTATATCTTTTTAAAAGGTAGCAAGTAGATTGTTTGTGCATGGATGCTTGGATACATGCATGGCAAGCTCAAGAACTGCTTGATTTGAGTTTGATGCATGAAAAGTAAACACATGCAAACACATGATTGCACTCACATGCTTTTGCATGCAAGAACATGCATTGTCATATGAAGAATCATGATTTCTTACTCATTTTTTGCTAAATAGTTGAACAAATGTACTTTCCTAATCATTACCTACTTTTCTAACTCGAGTTAGACACTTAGGGAAAATGGTAAATTAGCTAATTGCAAAGCTCTTAGCTCATTTGAATGGCAAGAAAATAGGAATTGCAAACTTCCATGATACTCTAAGTCTAGGAAAAACTTAGAGAATCCTAATGACAAGCTTGCATGTAAAGATTCAAGCATCCAAGTAGCATGATTTGGAATTCTTTTATTTGATTCTATCCCAAGACATGATAGCAATCAAATAAAATCAAATGGAACTTAAACTTATTGAACTTTTAAAATTCAAAAGATAGTTTACAGGTTACGAATTTGTAAAAAACCCTAGATTTTTTGAAGTTTTCACATTGATTCCATCCAAAAGAGTGATGAAAATTAGAGAAGTGAGTAAAGCTTAGCATCTATTGAACTTTAACATTCAATAGATCAATGCTAGGATTTATCAATTGAACTTTAACATTCAATAGATGGATGCTAGGATTTATGACTGCATCTCAGGTATGGATGCAAAGTTTTATGGAAATGGGAAAACTTAAAAAAAAAATTGTTCCTTTTAGAAGAATTGGAGTGTTATTTTTTGGTTTGATTAAAGCTGATTGAAGCTTCAAGAGGAAACCAAAGCAAGCAATCTTTAGGAAATAAGATAAGTTCCTAAAGACTTGAATCATACTATGAACTTTTCATTTAGGAATAGAAAGTTCTAAGAAATGGATCTTCAATCCATGATGTTTTCCTAAACAAGCTATAAATTTCAAAATTATGTGCTCATAGTAGCATTATTATTGGATCAATCATCAAACGATGCTTGGACTTTAAACATAACTATGATTGTCGAAATACGTTTAAAGTATAGTAGCATCTAAAGATTGACCAATAATAATAAATCTTGTATCAAACTCAAGAACAGGAATCAATATCACATAAATGAAAGTTCAAGTTAAACTTTCATAGAGTAATGGGAAACCATATCATAAAGGTGATATTTATCCTCTAGTTTGATACTAGGGAAATGAACACAACTGAATGAATAAAGCTTCTAAATATTCTCTGAAAGTTTAAGCTATCCTTTCACATATCTTTTTAGCATTGAAAAAGATTCTAAGATGAATCATTTGCTCAGGTTATTTGATTCCCTAGAAGGAATCTCAATTTCTTGAAGAATAACATTCTCCCAAGTAATGAGAATGAAATTCTTCAAACTTATTAGACAACAAGTAGTTCCCCAAAAAGTCCCAAACCACCAAAAGTGGTACTTAAAGTCCAATGGTTGATATCACCTAGAGGTGTATCAAAGATTCTTAGCTTTGGAATCTAAAAGGTATTAGTACATGCTTGGACTTGAGTTAGGGAGAGATCTCTAAAATCCCATGGGTAAGAAAAGAAGCTTTTGATAGCTCAAGAGATCTTAAAGATCAAGAATAAGTCTTTATTTTTATCACAAGATCAAGAAGACTTGATCAAGCTTGGCAAGGTTTGTCCAATACAATTGTGATTGGAACTACTATGAAGTTTGCCCAAGTATTGGCAATCAAGTTCCTTTCGGGAAGTTTTCACTCAAGTTCCATTTATCCAATGGAAAAGTGTGAAAAGAGTAAGTTGTTCCAAGTCTGAACAAAGCAAAATATTCCAAGTATGTAGTCTGCAACCATGTCAATGGTAATTAAGTCTATGGAAGGTACAACATAAAGTTTGCCTATCCTTAAAAGGATTTCTTAAAGGAGAAATCCAAAAGCATTGATGGATGTTTAGAGTTAAGCAGTAGAGAGATTTTTATAAAGTCTCGGGGTAACTACATAAATCTTTAGTCGTAAAGGAATCCAAAGACAATAAGTGAACAGCTCTTGTGGCTACAAATTTGTCAATAATAAAACAATTGGACTTCAAATTGTGAAAATTCAAGTACTTGAATTATAACTATTTTTCGTTTGAAAACCCGAGCAGAGAAGAATAGATATATTATGAAGAGGTTTTCAAGTTTCCATGAAAAAAGCATGAGACCATGAAACAACCGCGTGAAGGAATCAAAAGATCGTGAAATGACTGTGTGAATGAATCAAAACCTAGAATATCAAGTTAGAGTTAATGCCTCAAACTTCAAAATTGTTTTTTTTTTTATTGAAGTGAAAAGGTACTCTATCAAGATATGTTTAGACTTTAGGATAAGTATCACCCACACATTAATGTGAATATAAAATAGGGTGGTATGGGACACCAGATTTTTTATACTTAGATTGATGTAGGAAAGATGGTATGGGACATTTGACCATGGGATCATAATTATCTTTTAGTTAGATAATGGATTTTGAAGTTAGATTTGATCTTCAAGAGAATTAAAACTTCAAGATCAAGGAAGGAGAAGATATAGATTTGGTAACTTCAAAGGTCTTCTTTTTCAAATAAAGACTTGTTCTTATGGAAAACTTAAAGATAAAGTGTTGTTGATTCAGAAATATTTCATAAATTTATGAAGAAGTAGGACTTTAACATTGAAAAGATCCTTTCAACTAAGAATCAGGTTGACTAAGTCAATCACCAAGTTTCTAGTATAACTTGGTAGATTCAATGCTTTGACTCAAAGCCATGCACAAGAATTGCATATTTATTAAGCACTCATACAGATTGAATAGCACTATTTGAGTAAAAAATTCATCAATCGAACCTCAGCGGATCGACACACTGATGTTGGATCCCACACTAGTATCTTTGGTTGGATGATGGTTTAGATTTACTCTATAAATAGTTTTGAGAATCAAGTTAATTTCTCTTAACATATAGAAAGAAATGCTTCAGTACCTTGTTGAAACAGATCTTTGCAAAGTTAAATTCTTTGTTCATCAAGTATTTGACTCATAGCAAGTTTATATCTTAGAACTTTGAATTAGTTATACATATTTTTAGTTATTTCCTTAAGCTTTCCAAATCTTTTGGAATTGAATCAGATATGGTATCTGATTCCATTCACAAAAGTATAGGGGTAGCTGAATAGAACTCGATAACTAAATTAAACATCCTAGATAGATGTTCTATACAAGAACTTGTTCAATCTTCAAAAGATGACAAGTCCAAGATTGACTTATTCATTTGGATTTGCTTCTAGTTACTAGTAACTCTCATGACTTTCTAGAGTCCATTATACTCTAGAATAGATAAGTTAGGAATGTCTCATTAGATTGAGGATTCCCAAGAACTTTTGGCTAAAGTCTTTAGGAAAAGTGTCCTAAGTTGCACAATTTTCATTTTGAATTTGACTTGGTCATGATATAGTAAGGTTAAGCCAAAGTAAATGGAAAACTTTCTCCTACACTTTACATAGGATTTTCAAGCCCATTGGGACAAACTAGTCCTCTAGGCGAGTGAAAGAAAATCAAGTAACTCTTGGATGGAAGTAAACCATTGTACAAAAATCCAAGTTAGATGTTTGGATCAACCAAATCAAGTTATCCAAATCAAATTCATATGAATCAAGAGTTCTCAAAGTCTTGTGAGGGATAAGATCCCGCCTTCATTACTAAGTTCATGCACTAGCTATGCCTAGAAATGGACTAGTAATTGGAATCCGTCCATTTCATATGTTTGTGCCTAGATCGCACATCGCAAAACCATGAAGTGGTTGGGGATAACCATGAAGTGGTTGGGGATAACCATGAAGTGGTTGGGGATAACCATGAAGTGGTTGGGGATAGTTCTAGATCCACCCTTATAATTCATTCACTCCTTTGTACCTTGAACAGTTTATCAAAGTGCAAAGTGGGAGACTATTTTGAAACATTTGGGCAAGGATCCCACAACAACGATGAGACATGTTCTTCTAGTTTTAGAACATGACCATGTTCTTCTAGTTTTAGAACATGAGGCTCAGGGGTTGCCTATGGTTACTATATATAGCTTTATTTTTCAAGGATGAAAATCTTTCCCTAGGGGGAAAGAATATAATAAAGTAAGTCTATGATCTAAGGGTCTGGCTGATTCAGACATATCTAAAATCGGACAACCTTTGGTCACTCGTGTATGGCCAAAGATCTCGAGCCTAGTGGTTACGTCTAAAGGTTATGAAGGAGGAGGTCTTGGGTTCAATCCACATGGGGAGCATGGGGAGAGAGTTTTTCCCAAGGAGCTCTATAGCCTTCTAACTCAAGTTAACATTAGTTAACTTGAGACTATCGAGACGTAACTCGAGTGGTGAGTATACCAACCACTAGTGGACTCTAGTGGAAGGTAGTAAAGTAGTGGTCGAGATCACTTCAACCACTAGTAGAATCTAGTGGAAGATATTAAAGGAATGGTGGAGATTGCACATGCACTTGTGGACTCTAGTTACATTTGTGGTCCTCGTTGATTCGAGTAGCTATATATACAAGCATAAGGTTGGGAGGAGAGTCATCTCTCTAGAAGATGGTGGTCATAATTGTGAGTCTCTTGCAGGGAGACTGATGTGGAGAAGGTTGAGGTGATAGTGATTCCAAGACCTATAAACATGGAATTGTACCTCTCATGTGCTTTCTTGCCCTCACCTTGGTTGACTTACAGCCTTTCTTGGAAGTACATTGAAATCACTTTAGCTCTTCACTGGTCATGGCATGCTTGACAAGTACATCATAGGCTAGGCACATATATACAATCTTGGTGGTTGCACAATAGCCATGGATGACTCTCTTTCGCGCCCATCTTTGTTGTGCCAAATATAATTGTTCCTGAATCTGGTTGGAAAGATCAATGGTTTGGGGCCTCGTATTCACTAAGTATAGCCTAACCCAAATACATTTCTATGGTATTATAAAATGGTCCTCGGCTCGAAAGGCAAAGTGATGCATACGTGTGCGTAGGGGTTTTGACAGCTCATGTGTAATGGCTGAAATATCTATCCATTTGAGTACAGCACCTTTCTTCATTGGCTCCGAGATGAGCCTTCCATTTTCATTGGAGTATGCATGTCATGGATCTTGAGTGCGGCTCTGATGAGATTGGTTGAGAGATAAAACCTCTTGAAAGGGGGATCTCTAAGTAATGAGGGCAAAATGAACATCCTTGGTAATTCCTTCTGAAGAGGGGGTTGCAGTGGTAACCAAATAAAACCATCGATAGAAGTCTGGTTTGGAGGGGGGAGCAGTAAAATACCGTGTGAATCTTGCTCTCGTCCAAATTGGTTGTAATGCCTCTAAATTTTGAATTCCTATGAGAAGAATTGGTATCTTCTCCACTTGTCACCACTAAAGCATAGCATTGTGTCATAAATGTGGTTTGCATCGGCCAAAGGTCATGCTAATCCTTGGAACCAGTGGGAGTTATTGTGTACTTTCTCAATCCTTCTAATGGGAGGATCATCAATTGGCATTGGCCCCATAAAATCTTGGAATTTCGATGGTTTCATTGTAGGGCAGGGCTCAACCAAGAAGTTATGAAAGGCCCCAGCTGGTGTGTTGGTGCCAGCCTCAGAGGTTCCTTTGGTTTGCATGGTTAACTGAGTGTGTGTAAAAGATTTGCTACAAACGGTTAACACATTATCATGGAAATTAATTATGATCCCAATAACGTGACACCGCAATCCCTTTCCATAACTGATGCATAACCCATGTAGATGTGCATTATGAAGTGATTGATGTAATGCTCTCCCAGTAACTAATGCAAGTCGCTATACATTCTACATGCTTTCAATGATGCATACATTGCTTTTTGTGAGATGTCATTACAAGTGATAGTGGGTTAATGGAGGAAGATTTATTCAAGGTTTAGGTGTCAATGAATTATTACAAGGATAAAGGTTAGTTCTGAGAGATTTTATATCGTACAAAGGGTTGTCTTGAGGTTCCTGAATGCATTTTGGTACACTGGAATCTATATCACTCAAAAGAAATATGTGCAGGACATGTTGAAGAAGCTCCACTTGGAGAATGCAAAAGTATCTAGCACCCCTATGGAGGTAAATCATAAATTGAGTGCTCATGAAGGTGATTTGCTTGAAACATTGCAGGTTACCAAAGCATAGTTGGGAGTTTAAACTATGCAACATTAACAAGGATTGACATATGTTATGGAGTAAGCGTTCTAAGCCAATTCATGCATAAACCTAGAGCAACTCACTTGGAATCTGCTAGAAGAATTTTGAAGTATCTCAAAGGTACTCAAAACCAAGGTCTTTAATTTACATATACATCAGACTTGGACATAAAATTGTACTCAGATGCAGATTGGGTACGATGTAAGGATGATAGAAGAAGTACTTTTGGATATTTATCTTTTGGAAGTCATAAACCTATTTCATGGTCTTCCAATAAGCAACCAACTTTTTCTCTGTCTTCAACAGAGGGTGAATATACGGGATTAGCAAATGCTACACAAGAAGCTATTTGGATTACATTGCTCTACTCAGATTTGGGACTTCATACTCATTCACCTATGATCTTTGGTGATAACACTAGTTCTTTGCATCTTCTACCAATCCCATTTATCATGCAAGAACCAAGCATATAGAAGTGCGCTATCACTATGTTAGAGAGAAACTCTTGAGCAAAGAGATACAATTAGCATATGTATCTACAAATATGCAATGTGTTGATTTGTTAACCAAAGCACTTGATGGTACTTAGCTTCGCAGATTCCAAACCATGATTGGATTATAGTATATTCATGAAGACTTATGAAGCAATTCAAGCCAAGATGTTTTTGGCTTGAGGGGGAGCTATTGGTGCAAATGTGCAAGCCTTCACATTTGGCTTAGCATGGAAGACTATATGTGGAAGCATTTCATAACTCATGTGAACCATAACTTGTAGTTGTTTGATCATTTACCATTGTAAAAGGTTTATACCTTGCGAGAATCTTGTATAAGCATAAATCTCATGGAGTAAGGAAGAACAATAGCTATGCGTTTCAATGGAAGAATAACTCCTAGATTGTTGGAAGAGATGGATGGACACCTCAAGGAAGTGAGGTGGTACTACCAAAACCTACTTTGTAATTGCCCTATTTCACTTCACGGTTATGTAGTTTGCCATCTTAGCTTGCAAACGACACCAAATAAGTACCTATGTACTTTGGAATTGATGCTTCAAACAATTAAATCAAAATAGATAACTTTAAAAGTAGCTAGTGATAAAAAACTTGCTATTTTGGTCTTGACACCTACTGGATCTTATTGCTCAGTGCTCTCAATACAACAGCAATTGATCAAAATCCTTTTGATTGTATCTAATTAGCTTAGATAGCTAACGATTACAAGTAGAATCACTTAAAATTATGAACAATACACTGAGCAATCAGTTTTAGCAATTGGATGCTTACCCTCGACTTTTTAGGGACTGAGTAGAGAATGACTAGAGAGCACTTCCATGCTGCTTTCTCCACATTGGCTAAATCAAATGCCTTCAAATCTTGATATCTTAAAATAGACCTTGAGGTTCCAACAAGCTATAGAACATAAAACATTCTAGAGCGATCACTGAGATATGGTCATGCCAAGTTCACTATTCTGAGTAGTCATAGCAGAGAAGTCAAGAGAGATGATCAATGATGTAAATGTATTATAGAACATTTTTGTACATGATCATTGGCAAAGAGATGATGCCCAATGATAGTGATCTAAGTGAGCTATGGTATAATCCACTTAGACTCTACAAAATATTAACAATAATCTCAAGAATGGGGGCACTCTGGCCACGAGTTTGCCAAGTCTTTTATAAGTGATTTACCTCCAAGTTTGAATTTTGAATTCAAAGCTTGCTTCTACCTAAAAGTGCTTCCTCCAAATTAGGATTTAGTTCATCAAATGTAGCTCATAGCTCTTAGTTCTCCAAACTCCACGAGATGTATGGTCTTAGAAGATTTTCTCAAGTAAAAGAACTTTTACAATGGTTAATAATCAATCAATTACAAGTCAAAGTTCACATGCTTCATGAAGTGATTGTACACATTATTTTCCATGCCTAGCCAAGTGTGAAGGCTTGTGTACTTGTACCAATAGCTCCCCCTCAAGCCAAACATCTTGGCTTGCATTTCTTCATGAGTCTTCTTGAATGTCCTGCAATCCAATCATAGTTTTGAACCTGCAAAGTTTAGTACCATCAAGTGCTTTGGTCAATAAATCTGCACATTGAATATTTGTAGGTATATATGCCAATTGAATCTCCTTGCTCAATAGCTTCTCTTAATGTAATGATAGTGTACTTCTATATGCTTGGTTCTTGCATGATAGATATGATTGGTTGCAAGATGTAAAGAGCTTGTATTGTCACCCAAGATCATAGGTGAGTGAGTGTGAAGTCCCACATCTGAATATAGCAATCTAATCCAAATTGCTTCTTGTGTAGCATTGGCTAATCCCCTCTATTCAGCCTCTATTGAAGATAGAGCAATAGTAGGTTGCTTCTTGGAAGACCATGAAATGGGCTTATCACCTACAAAAGAAAGATATCCAAAAGTACTACTTTTGTCATCCTTACATCCTGCCCAATCTGCATCTCGGTAAAGTTTAATGTCCAAATCTGATGTGTATGAGAAATAAAGACCTTGATTTTGAGTACCTTTGAGATACTTCAAAATCCTTTTGGCAGCTTCCAAGTGAGGTGCTCTAGGTTTATGCATGAATTGACTCAAAACACTTACTCCATAAGCTATGTCAATCCTTCTTAAGGTTGCATAGTTTAGACTCCCAACTATGCTTTGATATCTTGCAATGTCTTCAAGAAAATCACCTTCATGAGCACTCAATTTATGATCTACCTCCATAGGGGTGCTAGCTACCTTTGCATTTTGCAAATGGAACTTCTTCAACATGTCCTGCACATATTTCCTTTGAGTTATATAAATTCTAGAATTTGTGTAGACTAACTCAAATCCAAGAAAATACTTCAGAAACCCTAGGTCACTGATTTTGAACTCCTACATCAGTTGGTTCTTGATTTGTTTGATGCCATTGGCATCACTACCTATAAGGATGATGTCATCAACATACACACATAAGTATATCATTTTTGAGTTGCTTCTCTTGACAAATAGAGAAGAATCTCCTTTTCTCATCATGAATCCTTGATCTTGAAGATAGGTTGTTAACCTATGATTCCATGCCCTAGGTGCCTTCTTCAAACCATAAAGAGCTTTGTTAGATTTGCACACATAATTTACCTTGTTTGGGTCTTCATAACCAGAATGTTGAGCCATGTAAACCTCCTATGAAATCCATCCATTTATAAAAGCATTCTACACATCCAATTGATACATATTCACATTCCTAGATGCAGCCACACTTACCAATACTCTGATGGTTGGCATTTTAGCCATAGGTGAAAATGTCTCTTCATAATCAACTCCTTGGGTTTGTGCAAAACCCTTGGCCACAAGTCTAGCTTTATACCTGTTTATGGATCCATCTGAGTTCCTTTTGATTTTGTAATCCATATATAACCAATTACCTTCATTGATGCCTTTTTGGGTACTAGTTCCCAAGTATCATTCTCTTGGAGTGCTTCTATTTCTTCATCCATAGCTTCCTTCCATTCTGCCTTGGTACTTGCTTCTTCATATGAAGAAGGTTCTTCAAGTAATGAATCCTTAGCAAGATAAATGGAATGCCTAGTAACTAATGAAGTATCATACCCATATTTGATTGGCTTCTTACTCTCCCTTTGTGATCTCCTTAGAGCTTGGTTGGATGATTTAGGTAAGTCTCCCAACCTCTTCATCTTGGCCTTTCCCTTTCATTTCCATGCTTTGAACTCTCCTAAGTTGATGGTGTCCTCATCATCTGATTTGATGTCTTCAATTGTGTTAGGCTCCTCCTTGATGAGGCTTGGTAATTCCTCTTCCAAGTCATATGGCAACTTGACCTTCCTGCATTCACTTGCAAACCAAGAATCATTCTCATCAAACAAAACATCTCTACTGACCATAAATCCTTTGTTGGATGGATTATAGAACCTGTATCCTTTCTTATTTAAATCACACCCTATGAAGATGCACTTCTCTACCTTAAGGTCTAGCTTTCCTCTGATTTGAGATAGAACATGCACATAAGCAACACATCCAAATATTCTACAATGATCAAGTGATGGCCTCCTACCATGCCATGCTTCATACGGGGACATCCCATCAAGTGATTTGGATGGCAACATGTTAATAAGATAAGTGGCAGTAGATACACTTTTTGACCACAAAAAATTAGGCAATTTCTTTTCATTAAGCATTGATCTAGCTGCTTCCATAATCAACGTGTTTCTCCTCTCTGCTACCCCATTTTGCTCAGGGGCATACCTTGTAGTAATCTCCCCTTTGATACTTCTGTCCTGCAAAAATGCATCAAATTCATTGGAGAAGTACTCACCTCCTCCATCTGACCTTATCCTCTTTAGACTTTTTCCTATTTGATTTTCCACAAGTGCAAGATACTTCTTGAAGCAATTGAACACCATCTTTATATTTCATAGAGTACAAGATAGTCCACCTACTGAAATCATCAATGAATGATACATAATACCTTGAGCCTGAAATTGAAGGGTCCTTGTTTGGTCCCCACACATCTGTGTGGACAAGTTCCAAGTAATCCTCATGCATGTAGCCTTTCTTGTAAAGGGTAACCTGTGTGATTTACCAAACTGACATGCACCACATTAATAGATCATATGTTGCTTGGATACATTAGGTACCCCATGCATACATTGATCTCTACATATTTGCTTCAAGGTTCTCTCACCAATATGCCCTAATATTATATGCCAAATCTCTAACTCAGACAATCTTTGATCCGTTTAATTATAAAGTGCAATGTTTCTAGTGTCCTCAAGCTCAAATGTAAATAATCTACTTGTTTTTTCTCCCTTGGCAATTCTCTTGAATCCATGTTGGGGGTCCTCCACAAAAGCTCCATATTTGTTGAACCTAACCTAGAAACCTTTTTCCACTATCTGTCCAACACTCATCAAATTCTTGATGATTGTAGCTACATAAAAAACTCTACTCAATAGATTTCTATTCCCATCAGAGGTTTTGACATTTCCTACCTTGACCAATGAATTCTTGGTGTCATCACCTGTCTGCACTTGGTGCTTTCCCTTAGGCTTCTCAAGATCAAAAAGAAGAGTTGCATTGCCTGCTACATGGTTTGAACAACTTGAGTCAATATAGAAGAGGTGCTCATCATTCATACCTTGTTTTGAATTCATGTTCATAATAAGAAGAGAATCATCTTGATCCTCTATATAATTGTTGAAGTCCTTTCTTGATTTGTATCCTCCTTGGTAGTTGTTATTGTAATTTTTGTTGTAGCCATGGTTGTAGCCTTGATTATGGTTGAACCTCTTGATTGTGAGTAGCCACCTCTTTTTTTTAATTAAAAGGAAGTTCGGCCTTAGCCTATTCTCCCGGACTTTAATTAAAATAAAAAAGAAAAGTTATAAGTGAATGGGACTAGTGCCCATGGGACCCCCCAAATCCCACAATGCAGGGGAGGCATATGGCAAGCTAGAGGGCATTACAAATAAGGAGGATAAATCTATCATCTCCCTCATGTGGGACATCCTAGATAGATGTTCTATACAAGAACTTGTTCAATCTTCAAAAGATGACAAGTCCAAGATTGACTTATTCATTTGGGTTTGCTTCCAGTTACTTGTAACTCTCATGACTTTCTAGAGTCCATTATACTCTAGAATAGATAAGTTGGGAATCTCTCATTAGATTGAGGATTCCCAATAACTTTTGGCTAAAGTCTTTAGGAAAAGTGTCCTAAGTTGCACAATTTTCATTTTGAATTTGACTTGGTCATGATATAGTAAGCAGTTTACATAGGATTTTCAAGCCCATTGGTACAAACTAGTCCTCTAGGCAGGTGAAAAAAAATCAAGTAAGTCTTGGATGGAAGTAAACCATTGTACAAACATCCAAGTTAGATGTTTGGATCAACCAAAATTCAACTTATCCAAATCAAATTCATATGAATCAAGAGTTCTCAAAGTCTTATGAGGGATAAGATCCTGCCTTCATTACTAAGTTCATGCACTAGTTATGCCCAGAAATGGACTAATAATTGGAATCCGTCCATTTCATATGTTTGTGGCTAGATCGCACATCAATACTGATGGTTGGCATTTTAGCCACAAGTGAAAATGTCTCTTCATAATCAACTCCTTGGGTTTGTGCAAAACCCTTGGCCACAAGTCTAGCTTTATACCTATTTATGGATCCATCTGAGCTCCTTTTGATTTTGTAAATCAATCTATAACCAATTACCTTCATTGATGTCTTCTTGGGTACTAGTTCCCAAGTATCATTCTCTTGGAGTGCTTCTATTTCTTCATCCATAGCTTCCTTCCATTCTGCCTTGGTACTTGCTTCTTCATATGAAGAAGGTTCTTCAAGTAATGAATCCTTAGCAAGATAAATGGAATGCTTAGTAACTAATGAAGTATCATACCCATATCTGATTGGCTTCTTACTCTCCCTTTGTGATCTCCTTAGAGATTGTTTGGATGATTTAGGTAAGTCTTCCAACCTCTTCATCTTGGCCTTGCCCTTTGATTCCATGCGTTGAACTCTTCTAAGTTGATGGTGTCCTCATCATCTGATTTGATGTCTTCAATTGTGTTAGGCTCCTCCTTGATGAGGCTTGGTAATTCCTCTTCCAAGTCATATGGCAACTTGACCTTCCTGCATTCACTTTCAAACCAAGAATCATTCTCATCAAACAAAACATCTCTAGTGACCATAAATCCTTTGTTTGATAGATTATAAAAACTATATCCTTTCTGAGTTAAATCACACCCTATGAAGATGCACTTCTCTACCTTAAGGTCTAGCTTTCCTCTGATTTGAGATAGAACATGCACATAAGCAACACATCCAAATATTCTACAATGATCAAGTGATGGCCTCCTACCATGCCATGCTTCATACGGGGCCATCCCATCAAGTGATTTGGATGGCAACGTGTTAATAAGATAAGTGGCGATAGATACACTTTTTGACCACGAATAATTAGGCAATTTCTTTTCATTAAGCATTGATGTAGCTACTTCCACAATCAACCTATTTCTCCTCTCTGCTATCCCATTTTGCTCAGGGGTATACCTTGTAGTAATCTCCCCTTTGATACTTATGTCCTGCAAAAATGCATCAAATTCATTGGAGAAGTACTCACCTCCTCCATCTGACCTTATCCTCTTTATACTTTTTCCTGTTTGATTTTCCACAAGTGCAAGATACTTCTTGAAGCAATTGAACACTTCATCTTTATATTTCATAAAGTACAAGATAGTCCACCTACTGAAATCATCAATGAATGATATATAATACCTTGAGCCTGAAATTGAAGGGTCCTTGCTTGGTCCCCAAACATCTGTGCGGACAAGTTCCAAGTAATCATCATGCATGTAGCCTTTCTTGTAAAGGGTAACCTGTGTGATTTACCAAACTGACATGCACCACATTAATAGATCATATATTGCTTGGATACATTAGGTATCCCAAGCATACATTGATCTCTACATATTTGCTTCAAGGTTCTCTCACCAATATGCCCTTATATTTTATGCTAAATCTCTAACTCAGACAATCTTTGATCCGTGTAATTATAAAGTGCAATGTTTCTAGTGTCCTCAAGCTCAAATGTAAAAAATCTACTTGTTTTTTCTCCCTTGGAAATTCTCTTGAATCCATGTTGGGGGTCCTCCACAAAAGCTCCATATTTGTTGAACCTAACCTGGAAACCTTTTTCCACTATCTGTCCAACACTCATCAAATTCTTGGTGATTGTAGCTACATAAAAAACCCTGCTCAACAGATTTCTATTCCCATCAGAGGTTTTGACATTTCCTACCTTGACCACTGAATGCTTGGTGTCATCACATGTCTGCACTTGGTGCTTTCCCTTAGGCTTCTCAAGATAAAAAAGAAGAGTTGCATTGCCTGCTACATGGTTTGAACAACTTGAGTCAATATAGAAAAGGTGCTCATCATTCATACCTTGTTTTGAAGTCATGTTCATAATAAGAAGAGAATCCTCTTGATCCTCTGTATAATTGTTGAAGTCCTTTCTTGATTTGTATCCTCCTTGATAGTTGTTATTGTAATTGTTGTTGTAGTCATGGTTGTAGCCATGGTTGTAGCCTTGATTATGGTTAACCTCTTGATTGTGAGTAGCCACCTCGTTGAAATCCTCTTCCTCTCTGATTCTTGAAGTTCCTATAGCATTCATCTATGGTGTGATTAGACAATCCACATATGTTGCATGGGGAAGAGTTGAAAGGTCTCCCCCTACCTTGCTTGCGTCCTTTGTCCCTTCCTCTTGAATTCCTACCTCTCCCTACATAGTTAGCTTGAGAAATAGTACCTTCATCCTCTACTTTCTTGCTCTTCCCTTTATCTTTAGTCTTTCCTTTATCTATCTATAAGGAGAAGAGTTGTTACATCTTGATGGTTCTCCATTTTTGTTGATCTTGGCTTCATGGGTAAAGAGTTGTCCCATGAGGGTTGTAAGGTCTAGAATCTGCATGTCCATGTATAAGTCCATAGCACTTGTGAAGGATTCCCATTTATCATTTGCCTTGATGCCATTGATTATTTGTATTTGCAAGACCCCCTTCATGACAAAAATATTCAACTCAATCCTAAAGGGACCCCATGCCTTGGCAACCATCCTTAGAGCTACACAATTTTTCCTCCAAGCTTTCAATTAAAGCCTAGGCACCCTTGCGAGTACCAATGTCTTTTCAAAGCAAGTTCAAAAATAGCTTCTGCCTTTGGTGCACACCATCATTGCACTTATTCTAATGGTGGGTAGTTACTATCAAATGAAGACACAACCCATGCCTCCTGCACTTGTCATCAGTCAAGTGAGCACACATTATGAACCTCATGTGGCTCCATATTCGATTCTCCCATCTTTGCATAAAAGGATTCAAAGTGTCCCTCATAGTTATCATCTTAGTCTGCCCCCAGAGGCATAGAGTTTGATAATTTATCCTCAAAACTCCAGATCTTTAGGAGCATCTCTTCATGGTGCACTATCATATGCCACAAGATCATGTTGTAAAAACTAATGCCCAATAGTGTTTTTCCACAATTATACAAACACCTAAGCATTTCCAAGTTGAGTTTAATAAAAAAGGTTCTAAACTTTTCTGAGCACAATTATGAGGACCCAATCCATCATGGTCTTCACAAGTTGAACCCCTCAGAAAACTACTACCATAAGTGTTAGCTTTGAGATTTGAGGACTATGGAGTTAGAAGATGATTCTATTGAGCTTTCTTAATGTCCCTCACATGCTTCTTTTACCAATTTTGGAAAGTATAGAGAATTATCCTACTTTTTGAGATCCACTTTAGTTAAACTTGACAAATGCCCAAAGTTACTTATTCTATTCTCCACAAACAAAGTGTATCTATATATTTCCAAATTCAGAAATTGATATCATTGACGCTTATAATAAATTTCACACAATGATAATTTCTAAAATACTTAGAAGAAATGTCCATTGATTCACTCACTTTTCTAATGTTATTGCTTTTTTGGTAAGTCTAACTCATTCATATCAAAAACTCATAAAACTTAGCCTTGAGAACACATCCAAACCAAAATGTTGTATCAAAATCTCATAATAAACTTAGATCTAAGAACACATCCAACCAAAATATTGTATTGCAATTGCACATTGTATAACTCACTAACTCACTCATGTGTAACTCACAAAAAATTCACTACATCTACAAATCGACATCATAAACAAAAGGAATCACACATAATCTCAATACCAAACACCATGTTTCCCAAATTTAACGCTTGCATTTAGAATATTGTGATTATAGTAGTTGCCACATTGCCATCACCAAAATTTTCTAATAAATTCATAGCTTGGAAACCGTCTTTCTCTTCACACATATGGATCATGTATCTTGCATCTTGTGAATATTATAGACCAAGTTGATAAGAATAATACTAATGAGTTGGAATTTTAAGTTTGTTTATTATTTCATAGGAATTTATTAATAAAGTTTACATTTTACAATTTTGATCACATTTGATGGCTAACTATGGAAAGTGGTCTTCCATAAACTAGACTACAATATTTTTAAATTTCAAGATTCGTGTTATGATGTGCATCTATGTTACTAATATGTGTCTCTACAAGCACTTCATATATCTCAACGTAGTAACATATCTTGAATTTACACCAAATAGATTCCAAGGGAACATCCTCAATTAAATCTATGACAAACTCTATATCATCCCTTACTTGAAATGAATCCATATTTGAAAGGAATCATCAATCCCTATAGATGTTCATCGAATATACTTAGCATACAAAATTGGCCACACGTGAGAGTGAATCGTATCATAGTTAAACTCTTTTTAAATGAAGAATCAATGTGTTTATTGACCTACTAAGTTATGTTGCTTCACAAGATGGAGAATAGATGAATGATCCATGTGACTTTTAATAGTTAGTTTTGAGACTTCTTAATAGAAAACATTAGCCTTAAATATTCTCATTCAAACATCAAATAATTCTTCTTTATTATGAGAGTTCATGAATCGACATAATATATTACTTGGTACAAATTGCTCCCACTTTCCTACATCAATACACTTTTGATAGCACAATCAAAATCATTGAAAACATATGAAACTATTGTTCCTAGTTCAATGCCAGTAGAATCATAGCATGAGCCAAAAAATGTCTTAAGTCATTGAAAATTTAAAACACACTCAAGAGATCAATCAAATTATTTAGGCATAATATGATGCAAGTTGCTTAAGGGCAAGGTAATATGTGGAAAAAAAAAACATAATGGCATCCATGCCACCTATTTGTCCCAATAGTATTTTGGTTTCCACAAAATGAAGGTTTACAATACTATAGCCAAAAACATGAATAAAATTCATGCCACCGAATTTTTCCCAAAAACCATAATACTTTTTTTGAGATGAATGAAAATCCCATCATTTGAAATAATCTTGTCAATAATTCTCCGACATCGAATCGCAACAACCTAACATTAAAACGTAATCTAAGAAAATCCTTGTGAAACTCATCAAATATGCAGAAAAATATATCTTACATGCAATATTAATAAGTCTTAGGGACATTTTCAAGATTGAACCACATCACAATACATGCATAGTCCCCCCATTTAGTAAAAAAGGACATTTGTTGTTTTTTTTTAGCCATGCTAAGTTGGTTATACACATTATACACATCTAAGGAATATATTTCCCTTCTAACCACTTCATCTACCATGCTATCATGAAAGATAATGGGAATGGGCTTGGTACAATCACAACATTCATATTTTACATAATCAATATAAATTCACAATTTCTTATTTCTCTACAATTATAATAAGTGATACCCATTCGTGGCATTTGATGGGAAGATAACTCCGTACCGAAGCAATCAGCCAATTTCCTCTATAACAAGTTTATCAAAATCTTGATTCATACAATATCTCTATTGCAAGTGGATATCTCAATAATTTTCAATTTTTTTTATGCTCATAAAATTTGGGATCTAGACAATATGGCATATACTTTAAGCTTTTTGGAACCTCATTAGTCCTAGATTAACCAATTCTACCCAATGCTCAATTATCCGTGTAGAATCAGTTGTTCAAACCGTCAATTTAGTGAAAAATGTGAACATCATTGACCTCTAGCAACTCCTTTATAGATATTATGGTTATCAAAATTTATTGGTCCATATTAACATATCTATCAAGAATTTGTATAAAATCGATAAAAAAAACTTAGAAAAAAATCTTATTGGCTTTCAAAAAGGTAAAATCATCATCCTCAATATGGCCTACCATCATATTGAGTATCATGGCAACTTGAGGTAGTTGACCTTTTTCACAAGAATTAATAGTCTCTAAAGGGAACAAATATTTGGATTTATCCTATATGAGACTCAATGTACGCACTAACCAATCTTGGGTCAGCTTGGCAAATTTAGCCAAGGTTTTCCAAATAAAATATTATTACTTATCATCTAAGATGGAAAGTCAAGGACTAAAAAGTCATTTTAATAACAACTCCTTGCAATGTTGATGGTATGCCTTTACTTAACCCTAATGGTTGTACTTTGGATTCATCAAACATGCTGATAAAGAACAAGGTTCGATGAAAAATTATCCAGTTTGCTTACATGCAAACATCCAACATAGTGATGATTAACTCTTCAATCTCCATTAAACATGTGGGATAGTTTAATTGTATGCAATATTATAATAATGTGAATAGCATAATCCACCATGGTTTAGTTATCTCGTCATTTGCCTTTTATGGATACAAAAGAGGATATGGCATGAACGATAACATGTCGTTCTAAGACCTTTTAAAATCGATATTAATGCTAATTATTCTCTCGATAGGATCTAAAAAGGTTCCTTAAGCAAGGCTTTCCCCATAGCTAGGGGTCTCTACGTTCCCAAAATGTGATCATTAGGGACTAGTATCTACCCAAAATGCATGGACTCTTATGATTCTTTAAACATTTTGGAGCTTTCTATGATCATATCGATAACTTAACATTATACAAAATCAGCACTAATGACTAGTTGTCATTGATTAGATGTTGGAAATGAGGTAGGCCCACAGCTCATATCACAGATCCATGGCTCCATAGGTCCAGCATATACAACATAGAATCTAGCAATCTTCAATATAGACAAAACATGAACATGCCACACTTAATCATACAAATGATGAGACAAAGATAGAGAAAGAATAGACGACATGTGTAAGGTGTTACGTAAGCCATCGCTTACTCATAGTATCATATATACCAATGTTCAATGTACAATGTGGGAGAAAAACTCTCAACCACTCTATGTGATGAGAAATAGATGGAAGAGTGAATGTACAAATGTAACAAACATATTCAGATGTATGGGCAGTAATCTGAATATACATGAGATGTGTGGCCTTATACGTTATAGAAGAGTGAATATGAGTGACTAAAAGAGGAAGGATCAGTGTGAAACTAATGATCAACAAACCCTCATCTAACCTTAGGCTATGGAAGACCCTAAGTTAGATACGTGTGTGAAAAGATCACATACTTAAAAAGTAGCAATGAATGCTAACAAGTTTGCTGCCAGAAATCCTCAAACTCATGTGAACACACCTTCTCAAACACCTCATCCAAATATGCATAAAGCATATACGTACTGATTCTCTTGTACCTATTCCGAATAGGACTCCTCCTGATATGGATGCTACTACCTCCATAAAATTCAAGTAGTACTGGTGTGCATAAAGAGAATATGTACCTGAATACTTAACATAAGATGTAAATCTTATGTTAAAAACCATCCAATGTCTTTGAAGTAGCCCGAAATCTTCATGTAGAAGACAATCTTCAAATACACCATGTAGATGGCCAATCCTCACCATCAAGCTGCTAATGAACAAGTCTTCTTTCCATGAACAAGTGAACCTCCTCTCATGAGCAAGAGTGTGAGCATACTCTACATCTTCTCCAAGAAGAACTCCATAGCTGCTCCTCAACATGCTTCAATGTAGCACCATGGCTGCCCCTTGTGCTAGAAGAAACACCACCTCTATTGAGGTCCAAGCTCTAGGCTTGTGTTGAAAGTTAGGTGAAGGATGCTTACAATGAGCCCAAGCTTGTGTTTATCTAGTATTCTTCCATGAAATAAAGCAGGATCGAAAAGCAAACACTATTGCTGATTTAATCCAAAAAGAAGAAAAATCCATTGCGATCGCTGTTTGTTCGCGTTCTTATTGTTGTATCTCAAAAAGCATTATCAAAAGTCTTCTTCGATCGCGCTGTTTGTAAGACTCGAACTCGGACCACAGGGATGGGAGACTCACGATTTAACCAACGCGCCAACGTTATTTTGTTGTACAAAGTGTATAGAGTGCTCGTCTTCTTGTGTCTACAAGGACTAATAAACAGATTTATACATGATGTATCATCTAATTATTGTTGAACCAATAGCATAGTGATTCCAAGAATCCCCCCTGCAATGTCATATTGGTACAAACTGAACTGAATCTGCAAACTATCAAAGCTGCAAATTACCACAAGCTTCAAGCTTATACTCCCGAAATTGTCCTTAAAATCTTTTCTTTAAAAGTCTTCTTCAAAACTGAATTTGACTTTCCTTCAAACTTCAAATACCTGAACTTGCTGAATATGAACCATAATACCTGAGAAAATATGCAAACTAGATATCCAATAGTGTACCCATCAAGCAATCACTGCTTGACAACAAATATAGCATGAACTGTCTCTGAACCTGCTATCTCCTTTCTTCAGAAACCTGAAAACATACACTAGGATCCACATATTTGCATTTATCTTCCAAAAAGATTTCTCAACGTACTTCTGTTGTGTCATGTAAATACACTAACCAAGAACTGAATCCTGGAACCTGTGACTGAAAACTCACAACTTAGTGTATTATGAACACTGTTGGTTCATCTCTGACTGTACTCAAGTCAACTCAACTGAAATATGAGTCTCATCAAAAGATCATATTTATGATGTCATCATGTCATCATCCTTGTTCATTTGTAAACCTTCATACCTCTTTCCTTCAGAATCTGGTATAAACATAAATGTGTGCACTTCTAGAAACATACCTTTCTGAAATACCAAGCTTCTCTTTAAATAGAACTCTGGAACCTTCTCCTGAACAGGAACATTCTAACAGGAACTTTCTCCAAACATTCTTCTTCTTCCTTCTTCTTTCAAAGTTGGAATATAAAGAGAACCTGACAAAGGAAATATAGGAATACCTGTAGGTATGAATTTGCATTCTTTCACATATTACTGAAAATAAGTCTTCATGTTTCATCATCTCCCTGGATGACTTAACACTAGTATCCATAATTCTTCAAAGTATATCAGACTTTATGAAATGTGGAACGTCTTCCTTCTTTCAATAAATCTGATCTTCAGTGATCAATACCTGTATCTGAAACAAAATCTATGAACCCTTTTTATTAGCACTGTACACATGCCAATAGCTTTCCATGTCATTCCTCAGCTTTCCAAATTGTAGAATAAGGTTAGCTGATCCTAACATAACAAAACCTTGCTGAAAGCATTTTAGGATTCATAACCTTCTGCAACATAACAAATATCTTCTTCTATTCATCTGCAACACAAACCTGATAGAACCTGAATCTTTGACTTACTTCTTCCAATGTTAAGAATCTTCACAAACAAAGGATAGACAACTGAATCATAAATACTCAAGATCTTTATGATCATTCAAGATCATTCAAGATCAATGATCTCTCCTGTGTAGAATCTGCTCTCATCAAACCTTCATGATTGAATGTTTGATTTGCTACCTGAATGTCTTCAAGTGTCCATGCTTCTCAAAAAGTTGTAAAACATTTCTTCAAACAAATCTTTCCCAAGAATTTGCAACTCCTACTTGAAACATAAGTGGACAAACTCTTCATCTTGAGAACTCCAAAAGCTACAAGTTGATACTTCATATCTTTCATATTCTACCCAAGTGAAATGTGACAGTACCTACTTGACTTTCTTTTGGCTAACTCCACTTCTCAATCAAGTGATAGGATATGATGGAACACCTTTTTGAATACAAACATGTATCCAAAAGTCTAGACAATCATAGAAAGTAGATTCTTCATTGACTTGTACATCAACAATCTAAATTTTCTGAAGTTTTCTAAAAATACTGAATATGAGGTAACCTTTTCCAAACATAAAACCTCAACCCAAGTCTTCAACATCTGCTACAAAAAACTCTTTTACCTCAAGAGTTAGATAAAGAAGAAATATACTTATCTGCAACTTGTCATATACCAAGTAGCTCTGTATTGACACACCAAGAATTCTTTGAGGGAACATATAAGCTGCCTGCTCAAAAGCTTTAACTAAAATATAACTCATACACATATGAGTCACAACATATATCTGCTTTTCTTTCTCTCAATGCAATTCTTTGTCAAATCTACTAAATCATGACCAAGTGTAATGCAAAACAAGAAACTGCTTCTTCTTTAAACAGGGTGTTCTCGTAGACTTGTCTTTGGGTGTAGAGGATAAAATAGGAAAAGTATAGGGAAAATATATGAGAAAAGAAAGCCTTACTTCTCTTTTGGAAATGATGGACTTTCTTTTTCTGCATCTTTCTTCCACCCGATGATGTCAACATCTTCAAACTTCTCTTCCATACCTTTTGTTCTCATCATCTTGAAGTAGCAAACTCTCTTGACCTCTTCAAATGAACTTTTTCTCTTTCTCTAGTACTAAGAGTAAGAGATAAAACAAACATAGTAGATAAATGGAAGTGAATATAGAAACATGTTTTAACATCTCCTCATATCTCTTAATCAAAATTCTGCTTCAAATGTCTGAAACAACTAAATTCACCAACCTTTTGTCTGAATGATGAATTTCCTTTCTAGAGTTACCTTCTCTAGATACCATTTGTACCTTGATATCCAACCAACTTACAACACAAAATTGGCTGAAAACAAAAAAACTCATCCCATCTCCAAATTTGTCTTCTTAGATAAGCTTTCTTGCCATGAAAGAGATCTCTCAAAACTCTCTAGATAAACCTCTAGATACATGTTTTGATGTAGCCTTTAACTTTCAAAAGACTGAAAATGTATAAAAGCATTCCTTGAATCCTTCAAATCTCTTCATAACTTCTCTTCTAAGACATGACCTGTAAATGATAATCTGATAGTAGAAACTGATACCTGTGATTTGATGTTGATCTGATTCCTTCATCTTCTCTAAACCATTGTTCTTCCTTGAATTTTAAGTAGTCTTCTCTTCATCAAGTCTTGGTCTTCAAACAATACTTTTGTAAAGTATTTGCATACTCTTCCAAAAATAGTCGGCTCCTAACAGATCATTAACTTCATACTCCACACTGATGAATACACACGTAACTGAATTGTCTAATTCTCAAATCTCTACTCATTTAGATTAAGTGTGTATGTCAAATGTCAAATGTTAGAAGATGCCCTTAAATCATATGTTGTAAACCTGGAATTCTGGAAAACCTGGGAATCTGAATGAGCCTTAATGCATTGATGCCAAAGACCTAAAGCTTTGAAACCAAAACCTTAGAGCTCCGATACCAAATGTTGGAAATGAGGTAGGCCCACAGCTCATATCACAGATCCATGGTTCCATAGGTCCATCATATACAACATAGAATGTAGCAATCTTCAATATAGACAAAACATGAACATGCCACACTTAATCATACAAATGATGATGTTCAATGTACAATGTGGGAGCAAAAGTCTCAACCACTCTTTGTGATGAGAAATAGATGGAAGAGTGAATGTACAAATGTAACAAACATATTCAAATGTATGGGCAGTAATCTGAATATACATGAGATGTGTGACCTTATAGGTTATAGAAGAGTGAATATGAGTGACTAAAAGAGGAAGGATCAGTGTGAAACTAATAATCAACAAACTCTCATCTAACCTTAGGCTATGGAAGACCCTAAGTCAGATACGTGTGTGAAAATATCACATACTTAAAAAGTAGCAATGAATGCTAACAAGTTTGCTGCCAGAAATCCTCAAACTCATGTGAACACACTTTCTCAAACACCTCATCCAAATATGCATAAAGCATATACGTACTGATTCTCTTGTACCTATGCCGAATAGGACTCCTCTTGATATGGATGCTACTGCCTCCATAAAATTCAAGTAGTGCCTGTGTGCATAAAGAGAATATGTACATGAATACTTAACATAAGATGTAAATCTTATGTTAAAAACCATCCAATGTCTTTGAAGTAGCCCGAAATCTTCATGTAGAAGACAATCTTCAAATACACCACGTAGATGGTCGATCCTCACCATCAAGTTGCTAATGACCAAGTCTTCTTTCCATGAACAAGAGATAACCTCCTCTTCATGAGCAAGAGTGTGAGCACACTCTACATCTTCTCCAAGAAGAACTCCATAGCTGCTCCTCAACATGCTTCAATGTAGCACCATGGCTGCCCCATGTGCTAAAAGAAACACCACCTCTATTGAGGTCCAAGCTCTAGGCTTGTGTTGAAAGTTAGGTGAAGGATGCTTACAATGAGCCCAAGCTTGTGTTTATATAGTATTCTTCCATGAAATAAAGCAGGATCGAAAAGCAAACGCTATCGCTGATTTAATTCGAAAAGAAGAAAAATCCATTGTGATCGCTATCCGTTCGCGTTCTTTTTGTTGAATCTCAAAAAGCATTATCAAAAGTCTTCTCTGCTCGCGCTGTTCGTAAGACTCGAACTCGGACCACAGGGATGGGAGACTCACGATTTAACCAACGCGCCAACGTTATTTTGTTGTACAAAGTGTATAGAAAAGTTCGATTGAGAAAATAACTCAGCACCAACCACTATTTGGTGTGCAAAGCCATGGAGAGATCTTGTGATGTCCTAAAAGGAAGAGTTCCTGGAACTCGGACAGTCCAGCATCATAATAACTCGTGGCCTTAGTGTTATAATCCTTTGGAAGTATCAAGGGTACTTTCATCTCGATGAAAATCATTTTAAAGTATGACCTGGACAAATATTAGATTCCAAATATGCTCGAAAGATGTTCACGTCCATCTTGTCAAATATTAGATATTATTGAATCGGCTATAGATGGTGTGACCTTTGAAAAACTTAACAAGAGGATTGAACTCCAAAGGAAGAAAGGTGAGATAGACTATCAACATTGAAGGTGGACAAAGATGTACAAGGTGCTATCTTCAATCAAAATCCATAAATTATGGAGATTACTCGAGTTCTGAACTAGAGGATTAAGCATAGAGAAAAATGAATACTTCATGAGATCAACCACTTCTTACGCGATTCACAATCCTGACTATTGGTCTCTTATATCAAGTAACATATGGAATTGGCGTTTTCATGTAGTTATTGAAGCCCTTAAATAATTGTGGCCTTCAATGATGAACCGGTAAATATGCATGAGCTTTTCCTTCATTACTATCCCAAACATATCAATAAAGTCCAACTCGTAGGAGTATTAATAAGGGTATCAAATTAGAGCATCGAGCACAAAAAAAGAATTACTTTGCAAGAGCAAGGACAGCCTTATTGATTAGACAATTCACAATCCTCACTATTGATCACTTGATATCAAGTGGTCTACAGAATTGACATTTTCATGTAGTTGTTGAAGCCTTCACATAATTGTATACTTCAATCGTACTGTTTCCTGGCAATACCATCAGGTTCAGCTTTATTTGCACAAAGCTGAACCTGATGGTAGTAAACCAAATGGATACAATTTCCACTCTTCATAGATGGTGCATTTCTAACTTTATTCAATGAGCGCCATATGGATAAATCAACGATTTGAGAAGACAAGTCCAGCAGCGCTAGCTCAATGGGCTGAGTCATTCATCTACCTTAGGGGGTGTGGGTTCAAGGCCCATGGGCTGCGTTGGCAGGAAACCCCTCATCCACATGTGGTGAGAAGAAAAACCAGTTCCTCTTTGGGATTAGTGGGCCTTTAAGCACTCTCATTAAACTATGTCTTCGGTGTCAAGGGTCATGCCCCCTGCCACAGTTTGAAACCAGTCTCCTCGTGTAGCCTTAGGGCCATCCCTTCCCAGTCTCTACCCTTAGTGTGCCTTCTAGCTCTATTCATTCCTAGTAGGTGCTGACTGTTCAAACCCTACTTGTGTGCGATTCACGGGATACCATGGGTGCTATGCCCTTCATTGTTCTTCAAGCCCTACTTGTGTGCGATTCAGGGGATACCATGGGTGCTATGCCCTTCATTGTTGTGTGCGATTCAGGGGATACCATGGGTGCTATGCCCTTCAGGGGATACCATGGGTGCTATGCCCTTCAGGGGATACCATGGGTGCTATGCCCTTCATTCTTGTACTTGTGTGCGATTCAGGGGATACCATGGGTGCTATGCTCTTCATTGTTGTGTGCTATGCCCGTCCTTTATTTATGAGATAAAATAAATATTAAAAAAAAAAACCGACAAGGAGACGAGGGAGAATATGTTATGCCTTTTCCATCATTCTGAACTCCCTTGGTCGAAATGTATGCCAAAAACTTAGATCTGCAACTCCCAGGGATCCATCCAACATTTCACCATCCATTTAACCGTGTGCCAGTTAACCATTCTGGTTATGTCTAAGATACCAATATATTCTTCATCTGTTGCCAAACTATGAGAATACTGTCCCTGATTCATAGAAAACCAGTGAATGGGAATGATGAGACTTGGAGCGAAGCCAGAATGAAAGCTTCTTGATTTCACAGTGAGCAAATAACTGATAAAAAGACTTCTCAACATCTAAACAATGAATATCGCTTGACAAACAAGTTAGCTCACAGCTACAAGCTGTCTCTTAATTCCGATTATTTATGTACTGGGAAATTTATTACACATGCTTTAAAATGCCTCTGAATCCGAAAATATTTTCCAGAAGGCCTCATCTCATTAGATTTCTCTTCAGAAACGAATAATATACTACTTCACTGGCAATGCCATCAAGATAAAGGCAGATTGCAATACAGATCACTAAGCTTCCCAAACAGTGACCAACTTGCTCTTTTAATCCTCTCTTGATGGCAGGCATCATATCCTGAATACAGAAACATGTTCCGAGATACAGATTCGAGAGAAGGTCCATGACAACCCGATTGATTCCCTCCAAGGATTCGTAAATCTTGTGTACACTGTCAGGGCTTTGGACCATTATCATCACCACTACCACCATTGTCATCACCTTTTGTACCCCCTTCCCATGGCAGCTCATGACGAGGTTGATTGTATTTTTCACGCAGTTGCTTTATGGGGATGTAGTCTCCAGCAGTATCCATACCATAAAACAAAAACGAAATGTAAGGGTGGTCGAAATTCTCCTGCTTTTTGGAAAAAGGAAAAGGTTTAAATATTCATGTGTATTATTTTGAGCATGCATTTACTGCACTTAGGAAAACCTACCTTGTCAGGCTCGTTAGGAGACACCAAATTTTCTTCAGCCACTGCAACAACAGAAAAAATATTATCAATGCACATTCTGCATGTGTATGTATTTATGTATCTAATATGCATGTATCTATGCAGTTGTTGCTTCCAGTGTTGCGATGCAATGTGTTGCCAATAGCAATGCATAAATGTTTGCAACAGGTTGTGTATGCAACCAAAAAATGGCCTCCTTGGGCCAAAAATGGCTTGTGAGAAGCATTCATTCTTTTAAAGTCTATAATATAAACACTTTCCAGAGAGCTAAAAGTAAAAGATTCCACAATCATGAGTAGAGGAATGTGACCCGAATCCTTGGCATTGACTCTTGAGTTGGGATGTTGCACAACAAGCCGATCAGCAACCTCAGAGAGAGAGAGAGAGAGAGAGAGAGAGAGAGAGAGAGAGAGAGAGAGATAATTTCACCTTGACCTTGGACCCTCACTCATCACTCCTTTCACTATTTGTTATTGATCATTCAACATTTGCATTGTCAAGCAAACATACATTGTTATGTAATACATAGCAGCCCCTAAGGCTTGAATGTTGAGACACATACATTATGCCTAGAGTCTAACAAGATTGTCGGCAGTTTGTGACAAGCCAAAGCAAGTTTGGCACTGGAAGGAGTGAAAGATAGATGTGCAACCTGTGTCGATATAAAAGGACCAGCAAGCAAATAGAATTAAAGTGCACTTTGTTGACCTCAGTTTGGTAAAATAGTTGACCTTGCACTCTACCAATGCCATCAAGCACCAAAAGATGAGCTTTTGGAATGGATTGCAGCAAGGTAAGCCTAGGGAGAGACCCTCACACTCTTTGTTCATCACAAACATCTCAAGGGACATTCATTAATGATCAGTGGAGAGGTAGCACCTTCAGCCCCTCAAGTTGTGGAGTTTGAATCAAATGAGATGAAAGCATCCTGACATAAGAAACACTACACGGAGCTATTGGCACCACTCATTAGAAACCTCTTCAATCGAGCACTAGTTGAGGGGTTCCCGACCTCGTGGAAAGAGCACACTATTGTGCCTATTCACAAGCCTGGGGATATGATGGATCCTAGCACTTACAGGACTATCATGATTGGCCCCATATTGGCCAAACTCTATGGAGCAGTACTCAAGGAGGAGCTCATCACTCTTGCTGAGCAAGAGCGCCTCCGAGCACCAGAGTAGGCTTGCCTTCGACGTGCCTTTTCCACCATTGACCACATCTTTACTCTGAATGTCTAATTGATCAGGCAGAAGTGAGGAAGAGGAGACTACACTATTGCATTGTAGACTTCCGCAAAGCATTTGATACAATACCTAGAGACTCAAGAGCGACTCTTCAGACAGCTACTTGACCTTGGGGTTACGAATGACATGCTATGGGGGATCTATGCTTTATACAAACGGGTATATGGTAGAGTCAGATGTCCAAGAGGGCTTTTCGATCCC
>CM035410.1:88709315-88721815 GCA_020310875.1 Ceratopteris richardii
TGAAGACCTTTCTCCAAATCAAATGTGAAGCAATATTAGGCATTATTAGTGCATTTGTGGTAAATAATTTTTCCTTAAATATCAAAAAATGTCTACTAGATAGTACTTTAATTGCCATTACTATGAACATCTCTGTATACACCAGAGCTGCCACTGGTAGAAATGTAATTTTGTAAATAATTCAGATGATTCGATGAAAGAACCATTCATTCACTGTTAAAAAAAAAAACGCCAGCATGCACAAACAATTTGATTTCAGCATCATCAACGGATAAATATGCCAAGTCACACTCCAATAACATAAACAGAAACCAACATATTCTTTACAACTTAAAAAAATTAATATAGCATAGTATTTACCATAGGCAACCAATAGATCTGGCTCTGCTTTCATATCTACCAACACCTGAAAAGTATGAGATGGTTTAGATTTGGATGGCATGTACCTGATCAAACATTTGGTTGAAAGTGCAATATTTTTAAAGATCTCCTATGAATAATAATCCTACCGCTATTGTATATTTACATTCATAGATTAAAGAAACCTTCGTCATAAAAGAAGTGGTCAAGCAATCAGCCAAAAACAAGCTAAAAAAACCTCTTTCACTTTCACTATTGTAATAATCATTTATTCTCCATTGTCATGCATATACCGCATGGTTATGAACACATTCATAGTGCATCCTTCAGAAGCTGAAGAGTAGAAACTGTGATTGTTAACTGAGTTGCCAACAAAAGGAGTAGAGATTCCACTCCTAACTCATCCTACGAATACCTAGTATGGATCAATAGAAGGTGCATAGTTGCATGAAAAGTACACATTGATATACATAAAATCGTTATAGAAAACCACAAAAGTGCATTATTAGGAATGTCAAGCTACAACATTATCATTCTACCAATATATGAATTCCATACAGTTCATGTTCCAATATCTTGTCCACATGAATTCTAGAAAACATGAAACAGACTGAAATATGTAAACATCATGCTGACTGCATTTACAGAAGCAATTGGATAGCAAATAAATATGTATCTCATGAGAGAGAAAATTGTAAGGACTAAGTTGATTCAAAGCCAAAAGTAATTGAAGATCATCAAGAGAATGCATGCATACTTTGATGCAACTATTGAGATAGAATGGACAAGCCCCTACGTTCATATAACAGATTTCTAAGGTTCTTGCCGCTTTTGAAAAATTTAAGAAACCAAATAAAATAAACACCCTCCAAGAAACACCATAATCAAGCTTAACTCCAATGCTCGCAGCCGCCGTATAGACCTAAGTGCAGGCTGCAGCAATAAAACTTACCTGGTAAAATGGTTGATTCCTTCCTCGAGGCAGATCTTGAATTAGGGCAGAGCCAGACCAGTTGTCTGACTCTGAGCAAATTGGGTCCATTCCGCAAATAACACCTCGGTACCCTAAAGTGGATCTCTCTCTCTCTCTCTCTCTCTCTCTCTCTCTCTCTCTCTCTCTCTCTCTCTCTCTCTCTCTCTCTCTCTCTCTCTCTCTCTCTCTCTCTCTCTCTCTCTCTCTCTCTCTCTCTCTCTCTCTCTCTCTCTCTCTCTCTCTCTCTCTCTCTCTCTCTCTCTCTCTCTCTCTCTCTCTCTCTCTCTCTCTCTCTCTCTCTCTCTCTCTCTCTCTCTCTCTCTCTCTCTCTCTCTCTCTCTCTCTCTCTCTCTCTCTCTCTCTCTCTCTCTCTCTCTCTCTCATGAAGGCGACACCTCCTCATGGTATGCACAGACACGAGACTGGCTTGCCCACCATGGCTTTGACATAGATAGGCTACCACCACTACAGTACGACTCTCATGCACCCACCTACTCGCTCTCTCATCAAGAGAGGAATAGGATCATTCGTCAGGAGATATGGCATACATACATACAGAGGACATGGGTGAGCCCTAGGGGTACATTGCCACCGAAAATGCTCTACTACCGCGAGCATTTTCTACATATATCGGGCACGGGCTTCATCGAGATTCCGAGATACATGCAGATCTACCTTCCCCACCACCTACGCGTCGTCATTGGGCAGCTCCGGGTTTCATCACATCAGCTCGAGATTGAGAGGGGTCGGTCCAGGGGAGTCCCCCGTGAGGAGAGGTGGTGCCCAGTATGCCAGACAGAGGTAGAGAGTGAAGAGCATTTTGTTATCAGATGTCCAGCATACTTAGACCTACGAGCACAGTTCCAGATCGAGGAGTCGTTCCAGCTGTGCATGACTATGGGAGACCAGAGACGCTTGGGACGCTTTCTCACAGCAGCATACGAGAGGCGAGAGCGGTCACTGCAGCCCATACATCAGCCACGGGTGAGTACCCAGCAGACCATTACCCAGTTCTTTCAGCGAGTTGAGCTACATCAGAGAGGTCCATCTATAGGGCTCACTCTCCACCAGGCAGCAGCACAGAGAGCACGGCGCCGACCACGCATGGGTGGATATCGTCGACCACGACTATATCAGGAGGATATTTCACGCATCAGGATTGCCTAAACCACATGATGGAGCATAGGCGTACCACCACCCCCTGGGTTGTCTTCCTTCAGGAGGCACTCAGACCACCACCGATGTACCACATACTACACCCACCTCCACCCATCACCAGTAGCTAGGGCGTTTTACTCACATTTTTGGATCCCCCATGTATTAGGTGGCCACTATCTACAGAGTCAGAGCCACGTCTCCCCAGCCTTTTCCAGCCCTATATAGCTTTGTGTAGCGATATACTTTTTATTTCATTTTATCTTCTACACAAGGTTACTACACTTGTACATGGTTTTTGTCTCATAGGCCAAGTTTGGCCTCCAGAAGACGTTAATATGACTCTCTCTCTCTCTCTCTCTCTCTCTCTCTCTCTCTCTCTCTCTCTCTCTCTCTCTCTCTCTCTCTCTCTCTCTCTCTCTCTCTCTCTCTCTCTCTCTCTCTCTCTCTCTCTCTCTCTCTCTCTCTCTCTCTCTCTCTCTCTCTCTCTCTCTCTCTCTCTCTCTCTCTCTCTCTCTCTCTCCCAAGCTGGACGAACAGTTGGCCACCTTAGAGCATGCCCTCCAAGAGTTGATAGGAAAACACAAGAAAGAAGGAGATTCTGCACTGAACAGGGTTACCCGTAGAGTTGTCGCCCTCGACGCGAAGGTGGCAACCTTGGAGAAGGAAAACGAATCCCTTCGGGAAGAGCTTCTCGCTACCCGCAAGCAGCACTCACGGGACCTGGAGGAGTTGCACACTGCGCTTACTGATATGAAAACGAAACTGGACAGCATGCACGAGGAGGGGGAGATCGCTCCACATCTAGAGGACATTCGGGTGACTATCAAGAAGGAGTGTATGGAGGTGGTGCAGAACGAGCTTGAGACTAAGAAAGATGGATGGGTCGAGGTTGTCAAAAAGAACCTTCGACAGGAGGCAAAGAAGAACAACGACCATGAGGAGATCCACATAGTGCATACCACCATTGAGGAGGAGCGGATGCGACAGGCCCGCAGGCTCAATGTTCGCGTCTCCGGCCTCACAGAGACAGACGGATAACCTGAGCAGGACGGGCGTCGCTTGTGCACATTACTTGGATACCGTGCGGATGAGCCTCTCCCTTTCACCAGAGTATGGAGAGCAGGACGGGACACCACACGGAGCAGAGCACTTATCCTTCAGTTCTCCGATGAGGCCAAGAGGAGAGACTTTCTCAGACGACGGGCGGTACTACGCACTACACCGGGCACCCCCATCTATTTGGATGATGACCTCACACGGATGCAGGTACAGCACAGACGGGCATGCATGCCACGTGTCCTCCAAGCCAGACGAGAGGGACATCGTGCCCTCTACAGAGACGGTCGGATCATCATTGATGGACGGCCCATTGACTAGGGATTCGCGGCCTATGAGACAGCACAGCAGGAGGTGCACATTGCAGTCTGGAACTGCAATGGATCTTTATGGACACATCCAGAGCGCCTCGAGGAGGTGATGGAGGGCAGAGACATTATCTTCTTGACAGAGACACACGAGAGCCCGGGGAGGAGCCTACCGAGGATTGAGGGCTATATGTGGGAGTCAGCTCACCGCCGTCAGATGAGACAGCACACCACACGAGGATCAGGAGGAGTAGCCGTGCTCTATAGACAATCGTTACAGCACAGGGTACAGGTGGTAGCCAGAGACCCAGAGGCACGTTTCATGTGGATACGCTTGCAGCTATCAGAGGAGAGAGCAGCGTACTTCGCCGTATGCTATATTGCACCCATTGGTTCACGCTTAACACATTCCCCTGAGCAGCCATCAGGAGGGGAGGGACCAGACACCACATCGCCATATGACTGCCTCAGTGACACGATTATGGAGTATACCGGGATGGGTGAAGTCTTCCTTGTAGGAGACTTCAATGCCCGCACTCAGAGCCACCAGTGTGATATCTACGACTTTGACGACCCTGAGATGCTTCGTACCATAGAGGACATGCCTACACTCAGAGCCTCAGCCGACACCGCCACACCCACCTTATATGGCCGACACTTACTCCAGATGGGAGCAGCACACCGTCTCGTCATATATAATGGGATGGGGAGCTGGCCCACCTCGCACGGTCTCACCTGCATTCCACCCACGACACCACAGGGGGGCACTGTGGTAGACTATGTTATCGGGCCCCCGGATGCGACACATCTGATCACCTCATTCACTATCCCACCCTTACCGATTGGAGCTGATCACGCATATCTTGCCCTATCCATTCGCAGCTCACCATGCATACCCCACCCCGTTACCACACAGCCACGAGCCCGTACCACCATTCACTTTAGACATGAGCTAGCACATATCTATAGCTCCCATGTTCGAGAGCGCATCTACTCCCTTGATCCCTCTGCCTCCTTGGACACCCTCACCGCCCACTTCTCCTCGATCCTCCATACATCTGCTACTCTCAGCTTCCCATACACCACCCACAGCACTGCACATCCGACACGGTTGGGGCATACACCCCAGAATAGATGGTACGATGACGAGTGTAGGCGACTATACCGACATCTCAGAGCACAGAGTATCTTGGGATCCATGACAGAGAGGGAGGCACGATGACAGATGCGAGCCCTCACACGCCGGAAGCGGCGAGCTTTCAAGGAGCAACAGGAGGCAGAGTTGATCGACCTTCTCATGAGTAGGGATTGTGCCACCGCGTGGAGGGCACTACGTGAGCCACGTCCACCTACACCCATAGCCGATCCTTCGACTTGGCACACCTACGCCCAGAGGTTATATGACGTCCCAGGACAGCCACCATTACCGATTCCTTCCACACCGCGTCCGGTGATATCCACCCTCTTCACAGCAGGCATGGTACGACAGGCCATCCATAGGCTACAGCATGGCCGTTCAGCAGACCACACGGGGCTACAGGGAGAGCACTTTATATGCGCAGCAGATGTAGTTTCCCACTTGATCACCCATCTCTTCAACCGTGCTTTGGTTGAGGGATTACCCGACTCATGGACTATGCATACCATTACGCCTATCCATAAGTCCGGCGATATGATGGACCCAGGGAACTACAGGACTATTATGATAGGCCATATCCTGGCCAAGATCTATGGGGCAGTACTAGAGGCAGAGCTCAGTACACACGCTGAGGCAGCGGGGATCAGATCACCCGGCCAGGCAGGCTTCCGCCGCACTTTCTCCACCATCGACCACATCTTCGTGCTTCGTTGCTTGATTGAGAGCGCGAAGGCGAGGAAGCAGAGACTATACTGTTGCTTTGTGGATTTCCGCAAAGCCTTCGACATGGTCCCTCGAGAGAGACTACTACGGAGGCTCCAGGAGTTACAGCTTCCATCAGACATGCTATGGGCCATCCACGCTTTGTATGCACGAGTCACAGGCAGGGTACGCTGCCCCGGCGGTCTATCAGACAGCCTTGTTAGCACCATTGGTGTGAAACAAGGTTGCCCCCTCTCACCCACTCTCTTCGGTCTCTACATCGACGAGATCACGGAGTATATACAGCGAGCAGGAGGGAGAGGAGGAGACATCGGAGGTACGCCAGTACATATCCTATTATATGCTGATGACATTGTCCTGCTCTCAGAGTCACAGGAGGGGTTGCAGTCACATTTACAGGCGCTCGATACCTTTTGCATGGAGAGAGGACTCACAGTGAACCTTGGCAAGACCAAGGTCATGATCTTCCATACCTCCAGGACAGTACGCCATCGCGCCTCTTTCACAGCAGCTGGAGGACAGATAGAGGTAGTGGACTCCTACGTCTACCTAGGTATCACCTTCTCGGGCAACACAGGGGTATTCTCCATGGCACAGGCTGCGAGAGATAGATTGACGCGAGGTTATGCGGCACTTGCAGGATTGGAGAGACGCTGCTTTCAGACACATTTTCAGGAGCCCCGGACTAAGGGGTGGCTCTTTGACACTCTAGTGACACCCGCATTGATGTACTGCAGCAGCAGTATGGGCACCAGGGATCACAGAGGCGATGTGGATGCAGATTGAGAGGCCCCAGATCACCATGATATCACGCTTGCTACGCAGCAAGCCCTCCGTTCCACATGACATTATACGAGCTGAGCTTGGCACACCACCGATGCTAGTGGAGGCCCTCTTCCAGTTGGTGACCTTTATACTGAGAGTCAGAGAGCTCCCCACTAGCCGACTCACCAAGCTTGCATTTGAGAGCTCTAGACATTTGGCAGAGACAGGGCATGAGAGAGTATGGTATGCACAGACTTACCGATGGTTAGCAGACCATGGCATGAGCATTACGGATCTCCCCCCTTTTCAGTATGACCTCTCTTCCCCCCACATTACCCTCTCTCGTTCGGAGAGGAATAGGATCATCCGTCAGGACCTACTACAGATACACGTCAGGGAGACATGGATAGCACCACGGGAGCCTCTTCCCACAAAGAGGCAACACTACAGAGAGCACTTCCTAACTGTGACAGCAGATGGTTTCATTCAGAGACCACGATACATGGATACATATATGGCACCAGTTGAGAGAGTGGCCATTGGGCAGCTCAGAGTATCATCACAACAGCTCGAGATTGGGATTGGGCGAGCCACACATACCCCCAGGGATGAGCGATTATGCAGGATATGTAGAGAGGAGGTGGAGGACGAGGAGCACTACACATGTAGATGCGAGGCATATGAGGACATCAGAGACCGCTACCCACAGCTCTTCAGGGGGCCTAGAGAGATCAGGGCTTTATTGGGGACAGAGGACCAGGGCCCTCTAGGTCGTTTCCTAGTAGAGCTCCAACACCACCGCGCATCACTCCTCCAGCAACAGATGGAGATACACCTCCCCCCCCCCCCCCCCCCTCAGACTCATATTACAGATTTTTTCAGACCCACATACACTCGAGGGCCCAGCTCGATGCGGGGTGTCACATTACACAGAGCAGAGGAGCTTAGACGACAGCGTCGACGACCGAGACCCCTTGTCCGGAGAGCTCGTCCACATCAGAGAGAGATTCAGGCGATTCACGCACGCCATGACATGGAGATACAGAGACGTCAGCAGCGCACCCCTATCGATTTGGACGCCCAGAGCATTTTGAGGATCGCCATGATGCCTTACCCACCGATGCATTATATCCTACACCCACTCCAGGCATTTAGGGGGTTGTGACACCATCGAGCCTCCCCTCCCTATGCATATCATGTTTGTATCTCACCCATTGAGCATATAGAGTGCATACCCATAGCACCCCACACCCTTGATGCAAGCTACTATCCCTCCTTTTATACCCGTTTGTAGTACTCACACTTTATTTTCGTTTTGGATCACAGTGGATTGGATCATACTGATGTATATGTTTTGTCTCATAGGCCGATTTTGGCCTCTAATAGACGTTAAAAAGTCTTTCTTTCTTTCTTTCTTTCTCTCTCTCTCTCTCTCTCTCTCTCTCTCTCTCTCTCTCTCTCTCTCTCTCTCTCTCTCTCTCTCTCTCTCTCTCTCTCTCTCTCTCTCTCTCTCTCTCTCTCTCTCTCTCTCTCTCTCTCTCTCTCTCTCTCTCTCTCTCTCTATCTATCTATCTATCTATCTCTCTCTCTCTCTCTCTATCTATCTATCTCTCTCTCTCTATATCTCTCTCTCTCTTGGGTATGCAGCACTTGCCTTGATGGAGAGACAGTGCCACCAGGCATATTTTCAGGAGCCCCGCACAAAGGGGTGGCTCTTCGACACTTTGGTTACACCCGCCCTCATGTATGGGGCAGCCATATGGGGACCAGGATTAGCCACATCAGTATGGACAGCATTAGAGAGGCCACAGGTCATACATATAGAGGACATGGGTGAGCCCTAGGGATACATTGCCACCGAAAATGCTCTATTACCGTGAGCATTTTCTACATATATCGGACGAGGGCTTCATCGAGATTCCGAGATACATGCATACATATCTACCCCACCACCTTCGAGTAGTCATCGGGAAGCTCCGGGTTTCATCACATCAGCTGGAGATTGAGAGGGGTCGGTCCAGGGGAGTCCCCCGTGAGGAGAGGTGGTGCCCAGTATGCCAGACAGAGGTAGAGAGTGAGGAGCATTTTGTTATCAGATGCCCAGCATACTTAGACCTACGAGCACAGTTCAAGATAGAGGAGTCACTCCCGTTATGCATGACTATGGGAGACCAGCGATGCTTGGGACGCTTCCTCGCAGCAGCGTACGAGAGGCGAGATCGGTCACTCCAGCCCACACATCAGCCACGAGTGAGTACGCAGCAGACCATTACCCAGTTTTTTCAGCGGGCTGAGCCACATCAGAGAGGTCCATCAATAGGGCTCACGCTCTACCAGGCAGCAGCACAGAGAGCACGGTGCCGACCACGCATGGGCGGATATCATCGACCACGACTATATCAGGAGGATATCTCACGCATCAGGACAGCCTACGACCACATGATGGAGCATCGGTGCACCACCACCCCATGGGTTGTCTTCCTTGAGGAGGCACTCAGACCACCCCCGATGTACCACATACTACACCCACCTCCACCCATTCACCAGTAGCTAGGGTGTTTTAGTCACACTTTTACTCACATGTCCCCCATGTATTAGGTGGCCACTATCTGCAGAGTCAGAGCCACGTCTCCCCATCCTTTTCCAGCCTTATATATCTTTGTGTCGCGATATACTTTTTATTTCATTTCATCCTCCACACAGGGTTACTACACTTGTACATGGTTTTTGTCTCATAGGCCAAGTTTGGCCTCCAAACGTTAATATGACTTTCTTTCTTTCTTTCTTTCTTTCTCTCTAGGTCGTTTCCTAGTAGAGCTCCAGCACCATCGTACATCACTCCTCCAGAAGCAGATGGAGATACACCTGGCCCCCCCCCTCAGACTTATATTACAGATTTTTTCAGACCCACAGCCACTCGAGGACCCATCTCGATGCGGGGTGTCACATTACACAGAGCAGAGTAGCTTAGACGACAGCGTCGACGACCGAGACCCCCACTCCGGAGAGCCAGTCCACACCAGAGAGAGATTCAGGCGATTCACGCACACCATGACATGGAGATACGGAGACGTCAGCAGCGCACCCCTGTCGATCTGGACATTCAGAGCATTTTGAGGATCGCCATGATGCCTTACCCACCGATGCATTATATCCTACACCCACTCCACGCATTTAGAGGGTTGTGATACCATCGAGCCTCCCCTCCCTATGCATATCATATTTGTCTCACACCCATTGAGCATATAGAGTGCATACCCATAGCACCCCACACCCTTGATGCCAGTTATTATCCACTCCTTTTATACCCGTTTTTTGTACTCACACTTTATTTTCCTTTTGGGATCACAGTGGATTGGATCATACTGATGTATATGTTTTGTCTCATAGGGCGATTTTGGCCTCTAATAGACGTTAAAAAGTCTCTCTCTCTCTCTCTCTCTCTCTCTCTCTCTCTCTCTCTCTCTCTCTCTCTCTCTCTCTCTCTCTCTCTCTCTCTCTCTCTCTCTCTCTCTCTCTCTCTCTCTCTCTCTCTCTCTCTCTCTCTCTCTCTCTGAGCTGGGCCCATCCATAAGTCAAGTGATACTATGGACCCAGCTACATACCGGACGATCATGATTGGCCCTATATTGGCCAAGTTATATGGGGCGGTACTAGAGACAGAGTTGAGTACTCTCGCTGAGAGGAAGGGCATCAGGGCTCCAGGACAGGCAGGTTTCACACGAGATTACTCTACCATTGACCACATCTTCACTCTGAGATGCCTGATGGACTAGGTAAGGGTGAGGAAGAGGAGATTATATTGTTGCTTTGTGGACTTCCACAAAGCATTTGACACTGTTCCCAGGGATCGACTCTTCAGACGACTACTTGACATCGGAGCTCCGGAGGAGATGATATGGGGGATCTACGCCTTATACGAGAGAGTATCTGGTAGAGTAAGATGTCCAGGGGGCTTATCTTATCCACTTGCTAGCACTATCGGGGTGAAGCAAGGATGCCCTCTCTCACCCACCCTCTTTGGTCTCTACATTGATGAGACAGTGGACTTCATACAGCAGCAGGGGGGAGATGGCATTGAGGTACACGGGTCCACTGTCCATATTCTTCTATACGCTGATGATATTGTATTGGTTTCAGAGTCTGCAGAAGGTCTACAGCATCATCTACATGGGCTAGATGACTTTTGCAGACACGGAGGGTTATCTGTGAACCTTGGTAAAACCAAGGTCTTGATCTTTCATACATCAGCACAGGTACGCAGACATAGTTTGTTCACAGCAGCGGGTGGACCGATCGAGGTGGTCGGATCATATGTTTACTTTGGGGTGACATTTACAGAAGCATCAGGGGTCTTCTCTATGGCTCAAGCAGCCCGTGACCGCATCACACGTGGGTACGCAGCACTAGCTTTGATGGAGAGACAGTGCCACCAGGCATATTTTCAGGAGCCCCGCACAAAGGGGTGACTCTTTGACACTTTGGTTACGCAAGCGCTCATGTATGGGGCAGCCATATGGGGACCAGGATTAGCTACATCATTATGGAAAGCATTAGAGAGGCCACAGATCCTCATGATTGCCAGACTTATCCGCAGCAAGACTTCAGTACCACATGATATCATTAGAGCAAAGCTCGTTGCACCACTGATGCTAGTTGAGGCACTATTCCAGAGAGTATGCCTATTACACAGACTTCGGAGCATGGATACAGAGCGCATTGCTTATCGTGCTTTCTAGGCATCACGTGATATGGCATTAGCAGGCGACACGTCCTCATGGTATGCACAGACACGAGACTGGCTTGCCCACCATGGCTTTGACATAGACAGGCTACCACCACTACAGTACGACTCTCATGCACCCACCTACTCGCTCTCTCATCAAGAGAGGAATAGGATCATTCGTCAGGAGATATGGCATACATACATACAGAGGACATGGGTGAGCCCTAGGGGTACATTGCCACCGAAAATGCTCTACTACCGCGAGCATTTTCTACATATATCGGGCACGGGCTTCATCGAGATTCCGAGATACATGCAGACCTACCTTCCCCACCACCTACGAGTCGTCATTGGGAAGCTCCGGGTTTCATCACATAAGCTCGAGATTGAGAGGGGTCGGTCCAGGGGACTCCCCCGTGAGGAGAGGTGGTGCCCAGTATGCCAGACAGAGGTAGAGAGTGAGGAGCATTTTGTTATCAGATGTCCAGCATACTTAGACCTACGAGCACAGTTCCAGATCGAGGAGTCGTTCCAGCTGTGCATGACTATGGGAGACCAGAGACGCTTGGGACTCTTTCTCAAAGCAGCATACGAGAGGCGAGAACGGTCACTACAGCCCATACATCAGCCACAGGTGAGTACCCAGCTGACCATTACCCAGTTCTTTCAGCGAGTTGAGCTACATCAGAGAGGTACATCTATAGGGCTCACGCTCCACCAGGCAGAAGCACAGAGAACACGGCGCCGACCACGTATGGACGGATATCGTCAACCACGACTATATCAGGAGGATATCTCACGCATCAGGATTGCCTACGACCACATGATGGAGCATAGGCGTACCACCACCCCTTGTGTTGTCTTCCTTCAGGAGGCACTTAGACCACCACCGATGTACCACATACTACACCCACCTCCACCCATCAACAGTAGCTAGGGTGTTTTACTCACATTTTGGATCCCCCCATGTATTATGTGGCCACTATCTGGAGAGTCAGAGCCACGTCTCCCCAGCCTTTTCCAGCCCTATATAGCTTTGTCTGAGGTCATTGCTAGCACCATCGGTGTTAAGCAAGGCTGCCCGCTCTCTCCCACTCTATTTGGTCTCTACATCGATGAGATTGAGGACTACATTCTCCGAGCTGGAGGAGAGGGTGCAGACCTCACAGGTACACCTGTCCACATTTTATTATATGCCGATGACATTGTCTTGATTTCAGAGTCACCCGATGGATTACAGCGCCACTTGGATGCCCTCGATGAGTTTTGTACACAGAAGGGCTTGACAGTAAA
>CM035410.1:88726815-88731815 GCA_020310875.1 Ceratopteris richardii
ACTGTGACAGCGGATGGTTTCATTCAGAGACCACGATCATGGATACATACCATAGTTGCAACGCAACGCGTTGCGTAGCGTATGCAACGTTCGCAACGCAACAGCGTTGCGTTGCAGACAAATTTTTTTGCCCTCTCCTTTGAGCCTGAAACGGGCTCGCGGGAGAGGGCATTTTACCTTCTAGCCTAGAGCGAGCGCCGAGCACTCAGCACACACCCGAGAGCCGTCTAGAGTCAGCCGAGAGAGAGAGAGAGAGAGTGAGAGAGAGAGAGAGACTCACCATGCCTAAACCAAAGCAAAATTGTTGGAAGTACGTGTCTAGCCAAGGGAAGTTTGGATCGGGTGGGAGTGAGAGATGGACATGTAACCTATGTGGTTACAAAGGGGGTGGTGGGGAAGATCGTATCAAAGCCCACCTTGCCAAGTTTAGTGGCTTGGGCATTGCAGCATGCAAGCAGCCTATGCCAGCTGACATCAAGGATGAGCTCCTTGAGTGGGTAGCTCAAAGGGAAGCCAAAAAGTATCCACAGAGCTCTCGGCCCACCTCCACCTCTATTAGCTCCTGTGATCCTCCTCCACATGATGCTCAAGCATAGGGGATCCTCTAGTGGAGGGAACGATGAGCATGGACATGATACCATCGATCTTGAGGGTGACACTCAGCCACCGGTGAAGGTGGCTAGAGGATCACTTTCTTCGGCATCCGTAAGTGCAGGTTTTCAAAGGAAGCGGGAGCTCGAGGCCAGACAAGGTATAATGAAGCTTTTCATACAGTCTGGCCTCTCTTTTAATGTTGCACGCACACCCGCATGGAAGGAAGCCATGGAGTTAGTGAGCACATTGGGATATCGATGGAGCGGTCCTTCATATGAGGAGTTGAGGACTAGTGAGCTACGCAAAACAAAGGATATAGTGGAGAAGCAGTTAGAGCCCATGATGGGCACATGGGAGAAGTATGGATGCACTATTATGTGCAATGGATGGACAGACATCAGGAAAAGGAATGTATATAACATACTAGTGCATTGTTGCAAAGGCACTATGTTCCTTCGCGCCATCGATGCATCACAGGCTCGACTTACAGTGACAGGTATGTATAGGTGAAATTTCAAGTTATAATTTTTAAGATATGCATTTGAATTTTGCATATGCTATATATATGTATTATGTATGTAGTATGTAGTATGTACATGGCTGATTTGGTGTAATTTTTGTGTCACAGGTCAGTTTATATATGGTCATATCTGCCAGGCTATTATGGATGTCGTTCAAAAGAATGTTGTGAAGGTCATTACTGACAATGGAAGTAATTGTGTGGCCATGGGTAGATTGTAAGAGGCAGAGTTTCCCTCCATTGTGTGGACCCCATGTGCCGCACATAGCATTGATCTTTTGATAGAGGATCTTGGAAAGATCCCTTGGATTCATTCTATTTTTTCCACCTTCCATAAGGTGGTCTCTTTGTTCACAAAGAGACCAAAACTATTAGCTATTTTCAGATCATACAGTGAGTTGGATATCCTAAAGCCTGCGAAGACCAGATTTGCTTACATGTGCATAGTGATGGAGAGACTACTTCGGGTGCGGTAGGCTTTGACGCAGACAGTTGTATCTACAGAGTTGACTGCCAAGGATGGACACACTACCCCGAGAGCAGATTTTGTACGGATTACATGCTTGTCAGATTCATTTTGGAGGGATGTAGAGGCACTTGTGCGTGCCATACATCCATTATATTCTGTTCTTCGCATCATTGATATGGAGGGGAGTACATTGGGACTCGTCTATGAGTTCATGGATCGAGTTGGCGAGTCCCTTTCACGTTGCCCACATTTGACATTGGACAGGTATTTATTAAGTTATTACTTATTACTTTGAATTTTTGACACTTCAAATTCTTATTATCTTTAAAATTAGTCTCTAAAATTTTATAATTTCTTTGTTTATAGGATTGAGCAGCTTAAGGCTGTGTGGAGGGATCGATGGGATTGGTTTCATCGCCCGATCCATGGGATGGCACACTTATTGCATCCCTTATGGAGATCTCAGTTTGCCATCGTGGATGAGGAGCTCTTGAGTGCATGGAGCACATATGTATATAGGCTTTATCCAGCTGATGTAGAGTTGCGACTTCAATTGGAGAGACAGCTCTTGGTATTCCAAAATGGTGGTGGCCATTTTGGAAAGGATACGGCTTGTTTGAGATCTGCTCAGTTGAAGCCAGTATCATGGTGGGAGATGTATGGTGCTAGTGCTCCTCAGTTGGTAAGTACTAAGTCAAAAGTCTTTAGTGTACTGTGTGACATGTGCTAAATATGTATTATGATTTATGTACTAATTATTTTTTGAATTATGTTGTAATGCAAAGAGAGTTAGCTATTCGTATCTTTTCACAGGACTGCAGTGTAAGTCCTTGTGAAAAAATTGGAGCACATGGGCCCTCTTCCATACAAAGAAGAGGAACAGATTATCTACAGTGCAGTTGGAGCGGTTAGTTTATTGCCACTGCAACTTGCGTCTCTTGGAGAGCGGCGGACATACAGGAGATGTGAGGGAGGTCAACGTGGACACAGTAGATATAGAGAAAGTGAGAGATATTCCAGATATTCCTCCAAAGGATATGGACTTATATACTATGTTGTACCATGAGTTGACCTTACCTCAGCATGATACCAGGTCATCTCGGAGACGCAGAGGACCTAGCGATAGTGGTGATGCATCCACTAGTAGCCGACCACATACCACTACTACTAGGGATGATGATGATGATGATGATGATGATGAGAGTGATGATTTGTCATCTGACATCATGTCAGAGTGACAGAGTTTGATTATTGACATTTGAGGCTTTGACATTTCATGTTTGACATTTGGTATTTACTATTTCATGATATGTATTTACTATTGTGGTGACAATGGAAACTTATCATGACTCACTTGTGACTTTATATTTATCATTTGCCACTTATGATTTATGCCATGCGTCATGACTCATATGAATTATGATTTATCATTTGTCATAGTGATCTCTATGTTTTTATTTTGATGTATGAACGATGATATGATCATGTGACATGTATGATGCCAGGTGTTATCATTTATGTTATGAATCATGATGTTTATTGTAATTTGTTAAAAGTTAGAAGTTAGAACTTAGAAACTAGAAACTTGAAAGTTAAGTGTTATGATCATTATGTTGTTAGAATCTAGAATCTAGATGATGATGTTATGATTATTGATGTTATGATTGTATTTGAATTTTGATATAATGATGATGTATTTGAGATAATTGTATTTGATATAATCTTAAGGTTGTGTGGAGGGTTATGATATAATCACGAATCACGACCAACTTTCAAGTTAGATCGATAATCTCTATTATTTATGATATATCTTATATTGTAATAAGTATTTTATGGTATATATAGTCATATCCCACCTTATTACATATCATAGGACCCAAAATATGTGAAAAATACATATATACATTTTGAAAAATAAATAACTTTATCGCAACTCCTAGGTCCAGACGTTGCCCTCGTTGCTAACCCGTTGCTAACCCATTGCCGTTGCCGTTGCGAAAACGTTGCTTTCCACTATGATACATACATGGCACCAGCTGCTGAGAGAGTGGCCATTGAGCAGCTCAAAGTATCATCACACCGGCTTGAGATTGAGGTTGGGCGAGCGACACATACCCCGAGGGACGAGAGATTATGCAGGATATGTAGAGAGGAGGTGGAGGACGAGGAGCACTACACATGTAGATGCCAGGCATATGAGGACATCAGAGACCGCTACCCACATCTCTTCAAGAGGGGGAAAGAGATCAGGGCTTTATTAGGGACAGAGGACCAGGGCCCTCTAGGTCGTTTCCTAGTAGAGCTCCAGCACCGTCGTACATCACTCCTCCAGCAGTAGATGGAGATACACATTGCCCCCCCCCCCCCCCCCCCCCCCTCAGACTTATATTACAGATTTTTTCAGACCCACAACCACTCGAGGACCCAGCTCGATGCGGGGTGTCACATTACACAGAGCATAGGAGCTTAGACGACAGCGTCGACGATCGAGACCCCCACTCCGAAGAGCCCGTCCACACCAGAGAGAGATTCAGGCGATTCACACATGCCATGACATGGAGATAAGGAGACGTCAGCAGAGCACCCCTATCGATCTGGACGTTCAGAGCACTTTGAGGATCGCCATGATGCCTTACCCACCGATGCATTATATCCTACACCCACTCCAGGCATTTAGAGGGTTCAGATACCATCCAGCCTCCCCTCCCTATGCATATCATATTTGTATCACACCCATTGAGCATATAGAGTGCATATCCATAGCACCCCACACCCTTGATGCCAGTTATTGTCCACTCCTTTTCTACCCGTCTTTTGTACTCACACTTTATCTTCCTTTTGGGATCACAGTGGATTTGATCATATTGATGTATATGTTTTGTCTCATAGGCCGATTTTGGCCTCTAATAGACGTTAAAAAGTCTCTCTCTCTCTCTCTCTCTCTCTCTCTCTCTCTCTCTCTCTCTCTCTCTCTCTCTCTCTCTCTCTCTCTCTCTCTCTCTCTCTCTCTCTCTCTCTCTCTCTCTCTCTCTCTCTCTCTCTCTCTCTCTCTCTCTCTCTCTCTCTCTCTCTCTCTCACACACACACACACACACACACACACTCACACTCATATTCTCATTCCCTCATTTTGATCATAAGAAACGAATCACATATTCATGAAGTACTCAAAGCGAGCAATCCAACCATATGTAATACTAACCCTCATTCCACCATTTTTGCCCTTCGAAAGTCAGGCCCTATCCGGTGAACCATCTAAAATAGTCAACAACAACCCTAAAAGTCAATTAAAACCCAATGGCTATGATTTAAACTTGCTCAAACTGAAGATCCACAGGCTGAAATCTCTTGTGCCTATTTTTAAATTTTAGCTATGCCATGTCATGAAATCATGCCACCTCATCTGCCACCTCATCA
>CM035410.1:88736815-88739315 GCA_020310875.1 Ceratopteris richardii
AAGGGAACTTTCACAGGAGAGGTATGTATGTTTGGAATTTATGTATGTTTCTTTCACTTAATATATTTATATAAAAATTCAGATTTGACATTGATTTTACTTTGTAGGAAATCTGATATTTTACGACTAGTGGACTATCGTTGGTCTTTTCTATCTAGACCCATACATGGATTTTCGACACTCTTGTATCCATATTTCAAGAGTCCAGCTTTATGGGCGGAAGGCCAACTACGACAGATGAAGGATGAGTACATGCAACGCATCATATCCCCTGATGATCAGCTTCTCTTTGATAGAGATTTCACAGGCTATATGGGGAATGTGGGCATTGCATATGCACGTACTACATCTATGCGCAAGGAGGTGACTGCTGAGCCGTTGGAGTGGTGGCTACACTATGGCTATGGTCACCCTTCAATGGCTCCACATGCTCTACGAGTCTTATCACAGGTATTTTTTTGTTATAGATAATTGAACATTGATTCATATTATCATAATAGTTTCAATACTTATTGATTTTGATATGTGTCATTGTGTAGGATGCTTCCTCTAGTGCATGTGAACGCAATTGGAGCGCCTATTCTCTCATTCATACAAAGTTGAGGAATAGGTTGACTGTACAACAATTAGAGAGGTTGGTCTTTTGTAAGGCCAACTTGAGATTGGTGCATGATCTCAAAACCAAAACTGATAGACCAAAACAGGTATTCTTTTATATATTTATTTTTGTCCTTCATTCTTTTAAGTTTCTATTTTATCAAATTTCTATTTTATCATTTATGTAATGTATAGGTATCTCCTACCATCTTTGAGAGTTCTATGGAGACAGAGGACGAGATTGCAGTTGTTCGAGACGAGCAGGAGGATATCTATCGCATGTTACACCTAGAGCTTGAGAGTATTGATCGCAGAGTGACACGTGCACGTGCTCGTCGATTGGGTATTGAGCCTCAGATGGACATTGCATCCACGAGTGTTGCTTCAGCACCGGTGTATAGCAGGAGGCGCAAAATGCGCCCTCGACGACGAGGAGATCCACTTCCTGAGGCGGATGATATCGGCATAGCACCACATAGCATTGATTTCACTGCGATTGCCGAGCCAGAGTACGATGAGGATGGGAATGTCATTGTCATTGGAGACATTCCATCAGAGTCATCATCATTGTCTTCTTCGGAGGGGATGGATGATGAGGAGCTTGATGATTGATCATTGATCCTATTATCTAGAGTTCATACTTTATAGATTAGTCATTATGTGCAGTGGACTCAGGCATCATAGATGTCCTTTCTTCATTATGTTTTTGACATTCGTATGAGGATTCATGGTTGACTTGAGACATTTCATGCTTCATGTTACATGTATTATTCACATACATTTTGGTTCATAGTTATTAGTTAATACATGTTATGTGGATGCTATGCTCATTGCTTTGTTTCTTGAGGTTGTGATTATTGTTATAACTTTAATTTTTGGAAGTGATATTTGAAGTGGATGGTGATATTATTCATAAAGTTTAGCGGATGGTGATGTTAAATTGTTGATGGTTATGGTGTATGGTGTAGAAATTAGAGTTTAGAAATCTAGTTGTGTTTGAACTTTATATTATCTTGAAATATATACATATATACATATATATATATATATATATATGTGTGTGTGTGTATGTACACTGTATATATAATATTTAATACATGGACGAACCTTACGAACCTTACGTCGAGGGTAAGGTTCTTCTCTCGAACCGAATGCGTACCGAACCTTACGAACCTTACGAACCTTACCACCTTGCCAGAGACAGAGACTCACCATACACAGCGCTTTCAGAGGAGATACTACATTACAGCACACTAGGTGAAGTCTTCCTTATGGGGGACTTCAATGGCCGCACTCAGTCACATCAGTGCGAGGCATATGACATGGATCACCCACATCTCATGAGGGCAAGAGACCCGGATGAGATGAGCACCAGCAGAGTATCGGCAGATATGGGTCAGGACACCACTGGCTATGGCAGACATCTACTCGAGCTAGGCAGCCGACATCATCTCGTTATATATAACGGGATGAATCGTTGGCCAGGTTCGAGCGGATTTACTTGCTTCCCTCATGGGGGAGGTGAGAGCACAGTCGACTACATTTTGGGTACCACATCTGGAGCTTCACTCATCCCCTCACTTAGTATTGGACGACGTCCACTTGGTGCTGACCATACATTTATCACACTCAGACTCTCATCTCCGATTCCATTAGACCCTCCCTCAACCACTGAGACACATACCACGATACACTTCACATACGAGCTCTCACACGTTTATGCACACCATTTGCACACCCGCCTACTCTCCCTCGATCCACTCTCACCTTTGGACACACTTACATCACAGATCATCACCATCCTACAGGACTCTTCTCTCCACAGCTTCCCACACCGCACACATAGGCATCCTCCACGCATAGGATCCATGCCCCAGAACCGTTGGTATGATGCAGATTGTCG
>CM035410.1:88751815-88826815 GCA_020310875.1 Ceratopteris richardii
TTCCTATACTTTGTGTATTCTCTTGAGTCTTTGTGTATATGTTCTCTCATGTATGCTATTGTTTCTCTATCTGGGTTAGCATATTCAAACCTTTATAGAGACAACTCATGGGAATGACTCGTTCAATCCATGTCTACAAGATAAACATGATCATTCATTATTCTACTAGGATACATTGTTGCTAGTGAGGACTCCGATGGCCTTGATTTAGTTTGCACCAATCGATATTTCCAGTCTCTTCTTTCTTCCTTTTCATGTATATTCTCTCTAAGACAAAGGAAAAATAAGAAAAGTGGGACTGAGACTTGAGTCAACATCTGACTTTTATCCTCAACCATATTCCATAATATCTACATAACAACCCTTCTCTAAGATTAGGACCTCTAAGTACTAATACAAATGATTGAGAAGCCAACATTAGTATAAGAATGTTGATTGGATGAACCTTGTCACAACTTTTCTCTCATTCAGTTTGGCATATATGTCCACATAGGGTAATGTTGCATACCTTTTTACAAAGGCTCTATCTTGTAGAAGTTTGAAGCTTTTCGCAAAGCTTTGGGCTTACTCCCTTTTGTGGATTGACCTTAATCCACATTGGTTGACACATCACTCCTAGGAGGGATTTGTTAGTTATTTCGGTAGTGATGTAGGACTGATGGGGCACTTTTTTCCCCTCTTTGAAAGGTCCCCCCGGTTTGTACATATGCCTATAATCCTAACTGACTACTTATCTTTTGTATATTCACTTAGTAATATACTCAATGTTGTGCTCCAAGCTTCTTCTTCTTCCTTGTGCTGTTTGCGTGCTTCCCTAGTCCTCAAACTCCAACAATTAAATGTTTCAAGTAAACTGCATTTACATCACTGATGCCCTAATGCAAGGTCTCGTGGCCACTCTACAGAAGTCTACCAGAGATCATGTATGATCGGAACAACAATGGGAACAGCACACCTTAAGTGTGTCTGGCTATGTAACAGGTTGAGAGTGCTACTCAATTCACATTCGGAAGTGCTACAGCACTAATTCCTATGATGTTATGCTGCAAATTATGATGCACATTATGAAGAAACAAATCGATGCAAAACCACTCTTCCTTTTATCAACTGAAAGTTAAATAATTGCTCTACCAACATAATGCACATACATCTAGGTGAATTGGCTTCAAGGGAAAGAAGTACGTCCAACAGAATATGTCGAAATGGTTGTGCAAGTAGCAATATCCACCACAAACCCATAAAAGAGTGATGATACAATTGGTTTCATGCAACCTACCTGCTACCGGACTTTTGCCATTGAAATTTTTGTTGGCCTTCCATGCACGGCAGTACAAGGATTTTCTGTTTCTTGCGAGTCACAAATTTTTTAACTAGATAATAATAATAAGAATGATAACAATAATATTATTATTATTAATAATAATAATAATAATAATAGTAGTAGTAGTAATAATAATAATAATAATGATGATGATGATGATGATGATAAGAATATCAACTACAGGCCGATTCTTCATCAGTTACTTCCATCAAAGTATGAGTAATTTCTCATAAAATTGGTTTTTTTCCTTAACAATAACAGGGTACTAATTTTCTCAAGCTCACTTCAGAATATTCCATGTACTTGCCTTCATTCTGCTTTGATGACTTACAAATTCCTTAAAGAGTAAAGGAATCGGTGGAATGGTACAGAAAGATTTCATAAATTTCAGTATTATGGTCACTTAAAAGCTTTCTAAAACATCTGTGAAGTATACCGTATATACAATGATGAATGAATGCTTTTGTTATAGACTACAGAGTCTAGACAACGACAGATCAATGAGTGGAGAAGCATGACCTACTGCCTAGTATAGAATTGCAAAAATGTCAAACTTGGTAAGCCTATCACTCCCAAAAATCTTAGGAGCTTACCATATTTTGTATGAAGAACTTTTTGACCAAGTCGAAATGAATACTTCACATTTTGAAAAGCCAAGGCTCTGGCTGTTGCAGCCAAAGATTCTGCCTGCAGAAAATACAATCATCATACCAAAGTCACAGGCAGAAAAAGTAAATTATAGCGTTGATGAACACTCAGTGTAAAATCAACTATCATACAGCGCACATGGGTTTGCACTTGAGAATATACTTTTCTCAAACACCATTCTTACTTCAAGCATGATTAGATGTGAAAATATGAAAGAAATTCGATTTGGAGCCCAAGGTGGTTCAAACATGAACGATATCAAACAGCACCCTAAAAATTGATAATCAAGTTCATGTAAGCATAAAATTTTTAAAAAATGAGACACAATACAAATATCAAATAAAAATTATATGGCTGAGCATTCCTGAGCTGAAGTCGAACTATTCTGCACTTCAAAAGCTGAGAACATATACGGATGGCACTTCAAAAGCTGAGAACATGTATGGTGGCCGGTTCAAAGGTTGAGATAATGTGCATTGCACAAAACAGCAAACAAAAATGTAAATACAAAGGCTCAAAAAATAAAACAGCCAAACACTAGTCTTCTTTGCAGTGTAAACCACCTTTGGAACTTTTTCATTTCAAGTTGCATTCAAAATGTCGCTAAAGCACCAGAAGTTTCCCATTCTTTTCAAATGCATTTGCATCAATCTATGCTTCAGAAACACTTGTTTCTGTATATAGGTCTTTAAAGTAAAACCTCTAGCTTTGAAATTTGATCACGCAGATCTGCAGCCCCATTATAGTCTTCAGCCTCCACAGCTTTCTGCAAGTCATTTCTGGAACACCAACTCAGCACATTAAGGAATAAAGCCATACAATTTAAGTGAATGTTTCAAAATCTAAACAAATATATCGTTAAAACAACATGAATGTATAAATCCAAAAAGGGATGCAAGAACACTTCCTTTTCTCTGCAGAAGTGGATTAGAACTTAGGTACTTTAGCAGAAAATCAGTAGTAAGTACCATTAGGAACACAACCAACATTTAGTCACCATATAAAAATTTGATGATAGAATGTCATCTTTTTCTTCCAAATAAGTATGCATCTAAGCTTCCACCAACGGATTATGTGATATCTGCAATGTACCTAGCATTATGATCTACGTTGGGAAGTAGGATGTTATAATATGTGGCTGTCAAAGCATCCAATCACTCTTTCGCTTTTTTCAGCTAAAATCAGCTACCCGCATAACAACCTTTCATAAGCATCCCTGAATGTTTGTGAACCCGTCCAATGTGAAAGGTATGTTTTAATAGCAGAAATGAAATTCATTGAACATCAATGTCCATACATTGACTCACGCACCTTTCTTATGAAAACAACAACATCAAAACCAAGGGCAATGGCTAAGGGCAGCTTATATAACAGAGACCAAGGAGATTCTAGCGGCAAGGAAACGTCAATGGGGCAGCCATCTCAGCAAAAAAAATGCAATTCGTGAAGTAAGATACAAGTACTAATGTGAAGATCTTCATCTACAAGTCCGTTTCCCAGGTACCCTTGAACTGAACTTTGCATTTCTAAATAAAATCCTTCATAAACATTACCTTGGGCTGAGAGGAGAACATGAATTTGCTGAGAAATGCACATCTTCCAGCGTGCACATGTAACATGGAGCATTACTCAAGGTCCTTAGTAAGAGGGGTGAACCACCTCTTAGCCTTTCAGAGTAGAGTACTCACTTGAGTGCCAAGTGGCACTCATGTGAGAGACCATGAGTCATACTCAAATTGGATTACTTGAGAGGAATAAAGGAAGGGACACCACACGGCTGGGTGGAACGTGTTCTACAGGTCTTCGTGAGCATTTCGAATTTCTGAGCTGCAGATACTCCAAAAATGGAGGAGATCATTGGGAGTTGATCCTGACATTGGCATCAGAGCCAGGCGGACGACGGCAGACGGCCTACGCGGACAGAGAATCTACCCGCACGGAGATCGATGCATGAATAACCGACGGAGAACCCAGAGATCCAGCCGACGGAGTCACGCAGAGAAGAGCTACCACAAGGGTACTCTTTCCCTCCCTCCTCCCTCTTATATGACCAAATAAGCCTTCTTGTGCTCTATTTATAGTGCGACTTTGTAGCTGCACAGTGCAAGCCCATATGTGGGATAAATGTCCTCTTCGACGTTTATTGCTGAAGCTCATGGAGAAGACCAATTGGGAAAAGATGAGGTAAAACAGAGTTTAAATTCGAATTTTTTTGCAAAACTTGGGGGATAGAATACATGCTTTGGATCAAAATTTTGGCAAAGTGAGGGTGCACACATGTATTATGGGTTGTGGACAAGGGCTATGGGTCATGGGTTGATTCAAAAAGCTTCAATTTCTCAGTTTGGAGCTTCTCAAATTCACCCTCCCATGAAGATTAGCTCTTTCACTTCCTACTTGTGACATACCCGGCTTCTCCGCACCATAGCTTGCTCATACGATATCCGATTTCAAAAATCTTGGTCACTTTACGAAGTTGCACTCCTAAGCTTCGCTCAAAGACTATCGGTGTTGGATTTGGACGAGATTTGGTCAATCAAAATCTCTCTGCAACTCTTCAATAGGAACTAGGTGGCCACTTCCGGGCCTAGTTTTTCATCATCCGGTGTCCAAATTCACTTTTTTCACTTTGGATAGTCTTAAATCTTTGAAGTACAGGTCCTGAGTTACATATTTTGGACTAGCAAGGACTGTCAAATCTCAGAAGTTGCTCAGTTTTACTCAGTTTGCCCGGTTGGGGCTATTGCTACGTGGTTTTGGCATTGTTCTTGATGGTTTTTGGTGTTTAGAACCTCCCTGGACCAACTAGACATTTCCAATTTTTGTTTGGGCCCGACGATTCAAAATCAGCGACCTAAAACTTTAAGGATCACTTGGATTTCGCTTCCACAGCTTTATTTTGTAACAGGGAAGTGCTCTTGTGATATATTTCTCTTCTTCTTGCATATTTAAGCTTTACTTCCATTCATTTTTATATACTCTAGTTAGCAAACGGGGGAAGGGAAGAAAAACATGGAATCTAAAGGCAAACAAGTAGTTGAACATACTTCTCCATCTAAAGAGCAACTAGAGGATCTTGATTTTAGAATGGAAGAAGTAGAATTATGGCAAGAAATAGAAGAAAACTTAGAAGAGAAAGAGCCTCAGCAAGAGGAATATACATATGAGGAACTGTTAGATGAGTTTGTCACTCGTGACCAATTCATAGACTTGAAAGAACAAACCCTCAAATTAGAGAGAGATCTTGGTAGCATCACATCTCTCATACAGCAGCTTAAGTCTCAAATGATCTCACTTGAGAATAGTGTCACCTCTTTCCTAGCTAGGAAGGAAAGAGAAACCCCTACTATTCCTCTAGAAATTACTAGGAAAGATACTTCTCTTCCTAGAAAGCACAAAGGAGAGAGCTCTAGGGAAGCTCCCCTCCTAAAAGACTTTAAGCCACCTACTTTTACGGGGGATGACCGAGATACGAATAAGGATGCAATCTACACTTTTTTACAAAAGTGGCATGATTTGCGTCAATTGAAAGGCACCCCACCAGAGTATCGTGTGCTAGAGGCAAGTCTCTCCCTCGGCCCGCGTGCTTACAAGTGGTGGATGAGTCTTAAGGAGGCGAACTCTATCCCTACTGACTGGACTCAGTTTGAGACTCTTTTTCTAAAAGAGTTTCTTCCTGAGAACGAGGAGAAGAGGAATTGGGATGAGTGGGATAGGATTACACAGAGAGGTAGGCCTCTTACGGTCTACCTATCCCACTATAGAGAGATCGTTTTGAAACTTAAAGGCTTAGATGATTTCCAGAAGACCAGAGGATTTGTTAGAGGTTTAGATAAAGGCATAAAGAGGGAAGTCAGAAGGAATGCACCTAAGACGTTTGAGGAGGCGATCAAGTATGCACAGATCTATGAGGACCATAATCCTCCTCAATATACTCCTATGGAGACGGATCAGCCCTTCAAGCCTCTTAGTACGACTAAATTCAAGAAGAAGTTTCCCTTTGGGAAAAACAAAGTTTTTATCAAAAAACAAAGATCACAAGGGCCTAGGTTATCCAAAGATCAGTTTGAGAAGGCCAAAAGAGAGAACATGTGTTTTAGGTGTTGTCTCCTAGCCATTCACACTGGAATTGTCCACTCAAGAAGGGGGAAGAAAAGAAAAAGGGACCAGAGTCTAGTACGGCCCCCGAAAAGGGCAAAAAGGTGGTCCACCTAGTGCAGACCCTTCTTATTCATGGCAGTTCTAGCTGCAAGGGAGTGGAGGTGATGCACGAGGATATAGAGCACACTTGTTGTTTGACTCAGTCATTGTGGTCACCGAAGTTTGGACCACATGACCTAGTTAAACTGCATGGTAGTGTATACGGGACCAGGGTGCGGATCATGATAGATGACTCTGCCACTCATAATTTTATAAACTATGCTTTGGTCAAGAAATTAAAGATTCACCAACAGCCTAGTGCACATAAATACATTGTATCTATGATGCAAGGGCAAGATAAGAGGATATGGGATACTATGGTATCCAATTTGGAAGTCAAGATGCAGGACTATACATATTATATGGACTTCCAAATTATGAATATGGAGAGAGCAGATCTAGTCTTAGGAAGAGAGTGGCTATGGGGGTTGGGAGACACACTTAAACGCAGCTATCAAAACAACACACTTGAATTTGAAAAGAATGAAAGTAAAGTTTGTATTCAGGGAGAGAGAGATGTACCTAGTGCATCTCTCATTTCATCACTAGAGTTGTATAGTCATGATATGGAGCATTGTACAAAAAGCTAATCTGATGTATATTTTCATACTAGAAATGTAAATATGGACAGGACTTTCTACTATTCTTTTTTGCAAGAGTGTGTGGTTAAAAGTTTTAAGGATCTTATGTTTGAGTATAGAGATGTTTTTCCCATTGACTTACCTAGAGGGCTACCACCTAAGAGAGGGGACATTGACCATGCCATTGAGGTTGTTACTAACACTAACCTTATTTGTAGACCACCTTATCGGCTTAGTGTTTCTCAGCATGAGGAGGTTGAGAGGCAATTGCAGGATTATTTAGATAAGGGCTTCATTAAACCTAGTAACTCATCTTCGGCATCGCCAATGCTTCTAGTTAAAAAGAAAGATGGCTCTATGAGATTATGTGCAGACTATAGAGCACTTAATAAGCTAACTATCAAAAATAGGTTTCCAATGCCTAGATTGGAAGATCTATTTGATCAGTTACATCAAGCAGGTATTTTACCAAGCTTGACCTTAGATCAAGATATCATCAGATCAGGATTAGGGCAGAGGATGTCCCTAAGACTGCTTGTAGGACTAGATATGGGCACTATGAGTTTTTGGTGATGCCTTTTGGTCTCACCAACGCTCCTTCCACTTTCATGAAGCTCATGAATAGTGTTTTAAGACCCTATCTAGGATATTTTATAGTAGACTTTTTGGATGACATTCTGATCTATAGTGCATCAATTAAGGAGCACTTGGAACACTTGAGGAAGGTATTTCAAGTGCTAAGGGAAAATTCACTCTTTGCCAAGGAATCAAAGTGTGAGTTTTTCATGACACAGGTTAGATACCTTGGGCATATAGTCTCCCATGACAGAATCCAGATGGATCCTGAGAAAGTAAGGGCTATTATGGAATGGGCACATCCAAGGAACCTGGAAGAGCTACATATCTTCTTAGGTTTATCAGGTTTCTATCGAAGATTCATTAAGAATTATGCCAAGATTGTTGTCCCGATGACGGAACAGCTTAAAGGGAAAGGGAAAACCTTTCATTGGGGAGAAGAACAAAAGCAAAGTATGGAGAAATTGAAAGTGGCAATTACTACAGCTCCACTTTTACATATAGCAGATCCGAACAAACCATTTGTGGTTGAGACTGACGCGACTGATTTTGCCATAGGGGCGGTTTTAGTACAGGATGGTCGACCAGTAGCTTTTGAGAGCAAGAAACTAGAACCGGCTCAGAAGAATTACTCCGTCTATGAGAAGGAATTGTATGCAATTGTCCATGCTTTGAAGAAGTGGTGTCATTATTTATATGGTGCCAAAGTTACGATAGTGTTTGATCAAGAGAGCATTAAGTGGCTCTCTAATCAAACAGACCTTAAAGGTCGTAAGGCCCGATGGGCAGAGACCTTTCAGGAGTTTGATTATGAGCTTAAATATAGGAAGGGAAAGTTTAATGTAGTGGATGATTCGCTTAGCCCATGCCTATGCTCAATGGACTGAGTTTTACTCAGATCACTAGTGAGCTACTTGAGTCCCTTAGAGGGAAATGTAGGCTTGATCTTGCATATTCCGAGATTTGGGAAGCCATAGAGAATGGGGATCGTGATATATGGGTTTCCAGTGAGGATGGAGTATCGACGGGTACTCAAGAAGGATTCAAGTGGAAGAATTACAGTGTCCATGATGGATATCTGTTATATAAAGGTAAGGTGTGTGTCCCTAGAGATCTTGAGATGAGACTGCATATTTTGTATGAGTGTCATGACACACCTAGTGCGGGACACCCAGGAGTTAATAAGACTTATGATCTTGTTAAGAGGCAGTTTTATTGGCCTGGACTTCATAAGGACGTCCTAGAGTATGTGCTTAAGTGCACTAAATGCAAGGTCAACAAAGCTGAGAGGTTGAGGATTGGAGGACTACTCCACCCATTGGATATTCCTAATGGGAAGTGGGAGAGTATCTCCATGGACTTTATAGTTGGATTACCTAAGACACAGAGAGGGCACGACTCGGTCTGGGTAATTGTGGATAGATTAACAAAAATGGCTAGGTTTATTCCAACACATACTACAGCGAAGACACCAGAGTTGGCTCGACTCTTTGTAGAAAACCTATACCGGTTATATGGTCTTCCTTTAGACATAGTTTCTGATCGGGATAGGAAATTTACTAGCCACTTTTGGAGAGCGGTCTTCAAAAGGTTGGATACGAAACTTAGCATGAGTACGGTAGAGCATCCACAGTCAGATGGGCAAACAGAGAAGGTTAACCAAAACCTAGAGGATATGCTTAGAGCATATGTAAATGAAAGGCAAACTAATTGGGAAGAGTACTTACCTATAGTAGAGTTTGCATATAATAGCGCCAGGCACTCTTCCACTCGGCATAGTCCATTTATGCTTATGTATGGGTTTCAACCAAGAGCTCCTTATGCATTAGGTTTGCAAAATGAGAAAGTTCAAGCTGCAAAGGACTTCTTGGAAGAGATGAACGATATGCTTAGACTTGTTAAGGCCAGCATTAGGAGAGCTCAGGATAGAGCTAGAGCCTATGCTTACCCTCAAAGGAGAGACATCAACTTTGAGGTAGGAGAGAAGTATAACTTAGAGTTCCATCTAGATCACCATGAAGACGAGACCCTGTCCAAAACTATCTCCTAGGTATTGTGGACCTTTCCAAATACTTAAGAGAATAGGAAAGATGGCTTACCAGCTCCAACTTCTAGAGAATAGTCAAATACATCCAGTTTTTCATGTTAGTAAGAAAAAGGCTAGGTGAATCTAACAACCTCATTCCAGAAAGTGAGGCAGTAGAGCCTATTTCTGTTCAATCTATTCCACATGAGCCGGAGAGCATACTACACACTCGAGAGAAACGGACGAGAAGTCACTTGTATAAAGAGTGTCTAGTAAAGTGGAAAGATAGTTCAGAAGATAGTGCAACATGGAGCGGGTTATTTCCCTTCAGAGACGGTTTGCCAACTTTAGACTACCTTCCCAAGATTCTTCTTAAGGGGAAGGATATGGGGAAACAACACGGAGACATGACCATGTATTGTTATACATGGGGATATAGTGGGAGTGGTGTCATATTATTTCTCTCCTTTTGTTAGACCTTCCAATACCATTTTTGAGGACAAAAATGGAGTTAAGGGGAAGGAAATGTAACATGGAGCATTACTCAAGGTCCTTAGTAAGAGGGATGAACGACCTCTTAGCCTTTTAGAGTAGAGTACTCATTTGAGTGCCAAGTGGTACTCATGTGAGAGACCATGAGTCATACTCAAATTGGATTACTTGAGAGGAATAAAGGAAGGGACACCACGCGGCTGGGTGGAACATGTAGATTGTCCTACATGTCTTCGTGAGCATTTCGAATTTCTGAGCTGCAGATACTCCAAAAATGGAGGAGATCGTAGAAAATATTTCACGAACATGATGAAATGCCACAAAGCGGTGGGTGCCTGATCCATCAATGGAATGTAGAACATAATACAAGGCTACAAAGCTTTGTAAAAAGCTCACTTTAAAATGCAAATGCCATTGCACAAGCTTCCAACAAGACATATTTGGGAGCACCTTCTGGAGGACCCACTGCATCTGTTGCTTAGAAGTGATTTTGATAGCCAATAGGTATCTAAGGAATCTGAAAATACAGTCTTTGTTAGTGTCTTGCAAGTACAAAAAGATGTGAGCTAAGTGTGCATCCCTGCCTCATTCGTGTGACCTCTTCAATAGACATTGTGAGGAGGCCATACACCATAAATGTAGTGGTGCATGATCGCAGAGCTCCAAAATCAATACAACATAAAAAGGAGTGACAGAAATCCAAAGAAAGCTTATCACATGCCTTAGCGAAATCGACATGTAATATAGCCATATGGCATGGCAAAATCAAACGCCAGCTTGGCCATAAGGATATTGTCATAAATAAATCTTCTATACATAAAACCATATTATGTTGGATGCAAGCAAGCCACTAGTGGCTGCTATAATCTCAAGGCAAGAGCCTTGGAAAAAAATTTATACAATATATTGAGAACAAGAATCAGCCTCCAATCTGCAAAGGATTTAGCATGTTCCATTATCATAACCAAGATTCCAATGCCTTCTTTAATTGAATACACAAAAAATCAAGTCCAATCTCGTTAAGAACATCACTCAACCGAGATTTAAGAATCTCCCAATAACAAAGCATGAATTCCTTTGTCAATCCATCCATGCCCGATGTTTTATCACTAACTAATCATTGTAACGCAACAGCTCATCAATATTGAACTATCTTTCCAAAGCACGCAATTGCTAGGAAGATGGACAAACATATAAAGAATGAAGTACAAGTCTCTTTAGTGCCGAGGTGATGACTAGCTAAAGCTTCCCAACACATTTTGAAAATGTGAACAGCACATATGCAACAAAGCACTAGCATCAAATGTCCAACCAACTCCCAAACATAACACAATAGGTGGGCTTTTAAATTTTTTGAGCACCTAACTCGGGTCCGTGTACTCAATGCCATAGGCTATTATATATTTTTCCATCAAAGATAATACATCTTATGCAAATATAGAATACAGAATGCATACAGAGCCCTTCATGTTCCTTCTGAGTGGATGTTTATCAACAAGATTCCGCAATCAAGCAATACATTTATGGCAAAGCCATCTATTTCCCTTTGGAGTTCAGTAAAATAACTTACCACATTCACGAATAACATCTTGCATATAGTAAACAAAGTGATCCCACTCAAGGTGGAAAGGTATGTAAGGTAAGATACAAATACGGTACGTATGGAACGTACATTTGTACTGAATGATTTTTAAGGTACGCAACCAGTACGTATCTTTTGAAAACATAAAGCAAAATTCAAAATTCTTGGAGTATTCTACATCAATTGGCTGAAATCGAACTAATCCATTGCACACAAAATATAAAAATGCTTTGTATTCAATATATCCACTATAATCTAACATGATTAAAAATGAATGTAGCTTGTAACTGTTAACATGACAATGATCCATCATATTTGAAATCAAAGTCCATACATCTTAAAAATGTTAAGAGTACAAAATGAAACTCGGAAACATCATGATTCAAATTTCATAATAAAAAATTAGAGTAAATCACTAACCATGATTCATGATTCATAATCCACGTCGCACAAATGTGAATTATGATTTACAAATACAAAAAACATGTGTCATTGTGTCACTATCCATGGATGATTATACAAGGGATAAAACATCATCAATCAACAATGAAAATATATATAATCGTCAATGATATGGTATATCAAACATAATGTCTTGAGTCAAAACTCTATCATTCATCCTCGGATGAGGATGATGAATCCCTTGAAGAGAGCAAGTCTCCATCATTGAGAACATTGCCCTCATCATCATACTCAAGCTCAACTATGTCTCTAGAGCCTCCACTTCCAGAACTCGTATGAAGTTGAATGCCATGCGTACGCGCACATGCTCTAGTGACACGACGATCAATACTCTCAAGCTCTCCATGTAGATCTCTAATAATATCCTCTTGCTCATCATGTATATGCCGTTTCGTGCTCTCTAATGTAGAATCATCCAACTTGAACTCCATCATATCTACCTGATAAAAATTCAAATCTTCATTTCAGAATATAAAATATAGTGTATATACTTAGCATTATAATATATTTTACAATGTGCATTTAGATTTTTGAAATGTGTTTTTTTACATACCTTCTTAGTCAAACCCAAAGCATGAAAGCTACGTATTAGCTTCATATTTGCTCTACAATAAACTAACTTCTCTAGTTGAAAAGTGCTCAAGCGGTTATGGATCTTCGTATGAATCAGAGAATATGAAGACCAATTCCTCTCGCATGCACCTGCGAAACAATCCTGGATGTACATACCGCAAGCAAGTGTAAATAGTAAATACATAATAAACAAATAATGTATTATGTATTGAAATTTGAAATTTACATGTGAAAATACTCGAAGTGCAATGTGAGTGAGATTGGGAAGACCAATCCTCCCATATGAATGCCACCAAGTAAGAGGTTGCTTTGTTGCTTCTTTTCTAAGCGCAACAGCTCTACTAAATGTAAGACCTATCCCATGCATGAAGTTTGTAAATATATATATATATATATATATATATATATATATATATATATATATATATATATATATATATATATATATATATATATATATATATATACATACATACATACATACATATGAAGTTTGTAAACTCCATGTCTATCTTCAACTCCTCATCTTTTGAGAATACCCTTCCAACATATTCAAATTGCATAGTATTCAATGATGTATTTGACCATACATCGAGAGATCGATAATAGGGATGTAACATTGCTTCCATTGCATGTATAGGGAGACTCATGAAAGACCATCGTCTATCCACAATCTCCAATATAGATGAGTGTCTAAGAAAAAAGATGTATAAGCATCAAAAAGCAAAAATTTAATAGTCACTAATTTCAAATGTTTGGGCATAAAGTACTTACCGATCTCATGGCAAAGGATATTGAGATATGGATCTCTTCATCTCCATAAAGAGACGATAAACAAGGCCTAATGTAGATCCCTCCATATCTATAACTCAAAGAAGAAGGAAAATAGGTCTCAAAATCAAAAATAGAGACTATAAATCATCCCAAATAAATCATTCAATATACGTCGTTGAAGATACTTTGCATGCTCGTCTTGACAAGCATCGCCAACGTGGATCTATTACAGTTTGGAGTAGTGGATCTCTCAATTGGGATAATCTATGCAAGACCAAATAGATATATGCAAATCTGGTCTTCAAGGGTCGTACCATATCCAATGTACTATGACTACGAAATATTGCAAGAACTTTATGCTTCTTGCGAAAAAATGTAGTGATCTTTGTAGCATCTAAAACAAGAGGTTGAACCCATGAAAGCTTCCCTATATCTTCCATCAATAGATCTATACAATGTGATGCGCATGAAGTCCAAATAATATGAGGGAACTCTTCTCTACCATAGCTCCCATAGCTTTGCAATTTGAAGCATTGTCCGTTACAAACTCGACAACATTTTCTTTTCCAACCTTTCAAATTGTCTGTCTTATATGCATGAAAATAAACTGACCGGTGACTTTTTCACCTGCTAACCTGCATCAACTATTGAAAAAACCATAATTAGAAAAATCACAAGAATAAAAGTATTGAAGTATAATCATATTTAAAAGATTATGATATTATACCTGCATTAGCACCTACAAAATATATACCCAAACAAGAGGACACAAGGATATTGATGATGTGTCTCTTGCGAATATCTGCCCATCCATCAAAAATTACCTGCAACCAAATTCTTTCCATCCATCCTTCACAGAAGTTAGTGCTTTATCAATCATTGCTTTTTGCTCATCTCACATAGATGTCCTCATTTCAATATAATTGAGGCATGTCCAAGTTTTTGTAGGGCCTACATGCGCAACGGCTTTAACCATTTTCTTCCATTGTTGTGTTCTAAGAACATTAAAAGAAATATTGCACTCAATGAGAGTGCAATAAATTTCCATTTCTACTATTTTTTGCCTTTCCTTTACCCATGATTGTGAGGATATCCTAGATGTAAGAGTGCTTTGTTTCTTTTTTGATGCAAAAGTTGATGAGCCTATATCCTCATCAAGATCATCCACACTTATAGAATCATTTTTATTCCTTTTGGATGGAGGAACTGAAGTATTACTTTCCTCTTGAGTGCATGTATTCCCTCCACCTACCAAGGAATCATGAAAGAAATCTTGCACATTTTTACCACATTTTATATTTGTGGTTGAGCTCATTGCTGAAAAGTGCTCTGCAATTAGCTTATCTCTCATGCTTTGTGGAATCATTTTACATGCACCACATTGATTTGTGCATCCAATGCCTATCATGTGTTTCATCACTCTTGTGATAGTGCTAGTATATTGCTCACCACAATACTTGCACTGCCATAGTCTTGTTCTCGTTCCTTGTTGTGAAGTAGATGTCACAACATTAAGAACATTGGTGTGCAGCTTCCAATTTGGGTTCACTTGACGAGGCATGATGAAGACAAGCACCTGATTTTCTGAAATAAAAGATTAAATCGAAAAAATGATCAATAAATATTAAAAATCAAGTAAAAAAGTTAGATTCAAAATCATATACACATTGCAATTTGCAATGCATGCAACAGTCAACTTTCAATATGCATCGCTAAGCCATAAGCTCTTGAGCTTGATTCAGAATAGCATTATCTACACAAACTTTGTGCTAACACATAACTCGGTTGTTATCATCTTCGCATTGAGGTCCGAGATCAACATTCACAAATTCTTTAGAGGGTATGAGGAGGGTTAATCTCATAGAAGTGGCTGGCCTGAAATGCTTAAACTGAAAGACTGGCCTCCTTTCCATGAGAGGCTGCCTCGGCATGGGGCTAAAATGCCCCTAGGATGTCATGGCAAAAAAAAAAACATTGCAGGGAGAATTAAAAAAATGAAAAAAGAAGAAGTCCTAACATTTTGAGTGCTGAACATTTTTTATTGAACCATTGTTGTTATTTTTATTTATATGAAGATTTAGAGGCCTAGGGGTACATGATCATTACCAGAATTGCACGTGGTGGTCTAAGAGAGTAAAAACTCAGGGACAAGAGAGAGATTTGTGGGTCATTCTAGCTTCTTTCTTGGAAAGCTTTCATAGTTCAATGAATTCTATATAAAGAGAGCTATAATGATCAATGCATAGTTAGGGAGGATCTCTTATAATTTTGTATGTGATAGTAATCTTCCAATTCAGCCATGGTCATCGGACTGGAGAACTAGATACGTTCAATTGATGTGCACATGATTATTATCTCTCTCGAAAACCTTGTAAGTAAATAATACAGCAAGGAGCGCAATCGGAAATATGAGAAGGAATTTGGCACGAAGAGGGTTGAAATTCTAAGGATTATATGATGGAGACAATAATTTACGAGGAGAGATCTTTACCACATGAACCGGAGACTCAAGGACGACACTAGAGCTATGGCCAATAGTAGGAGTTCACTCTGATTTTTGGAGAAAGATCCATGAAATGTACAATGGTGCAAAATTGCGAAGATCATAAGAGAATTTCAATGAAGGTACATGCCACAAGCATTATAGGCAATGGAGTTATATGTGTGTTCATCTATTTGCACGTTGATATCTAGAAGCATGTGTGCAAGGAGAGGGATGTGATCAAAGGCTTTGGTTTCCAATATTTTGAATAAAACATAAAACCTCTGACCTGTGCAGTGACACAATTACCCATGATGGGATGGAGGACATCTTGAGAGAAATAAAACACTCACGGGTGATAATTTCAAGAGAAACAATTAGCCGTTTTCAAGAGTCCATAGAGAAATTATCTTCAAGTCTAGAAGAGAAATTATCTTTGATTCTAGGAGAGAAATTATCTTTGATTCTAGAAGAGAAATTGAGTGCAAGTCAAATCTGGTATGATTTCTTAATAATTGACATAGTTAAAAAGGTGGCATAGGAAGTATGAACTATGGATGTGCTACAATTCTTCAACAAAAGGATAGCCTAACACGAAGAGGAACCATGATGGGAAGAGAATCCATTAGAGTGGAACTATTCACAAAAAGCAACTTAATATTCTTTTCCAGGATTGCTCCATGAAATCACCGGCAAACTGTGTGCCTATCTCTACGTGTGTCTGATCTTGCTTACATCATCTGATTGCAGGTTTTGTTATCTAATTAAAGTTTATAGTTCTACTCACGTTCTTTTGAGGTTATATCTATTGGTGGATTCAATAATTTTCTTGCTTGGTTATTATAGTAGGTTACAGTGATTAACGATGCAAATTGCACTAGATTGGAATGTGCCAAGATCTAAATATTGATGTGTATTAGTATCTAACCACCACTCAATACATCAATGATATTGCTTGGTATTTGCATGTTTTCACATAATCCTAGCAAGAGGTGGATGAACCATGCCTTAAGAGAGAAGATTAGGAAGTTATCCTTAACCATGGCTTTTGGGGCAAGTGGTTGGCCCATCATACTCCTAGTTGGGAGGTTGTGGTTATCCCATAGTTACCTGGGACGGGGGATGGGGACGGGTCCCAGGACAGGGCCGGCTAATAAGAGGGGTCCTGGAACGGGGTCCGGGACGGGGAGGGGGATGGGGAGGAGGGGGGCAAGTGTGAAGCTCAAAGAGAAGGAGAAGGGGGGACATTAGATAGGAGAGAGAATAAGCATTAACAATATAAAATGGACATCATAGAGTATGGTGTTGCATATGCTACATTCATTTGAGTCTTTCAACTTTGACATCTATAATCTTTAGACTTACATGAAAGATTAATTCTATATTGTTGATTTTCAAGAATCAAAATTCAATTTCTATGATTCATTTCATATTATATATGTAATATTCTCTATAGACCTCGATTTTTGGCTAAGAATTGTGTAAAAAAAAATGAGTTTGGGGGCTCGGCCGTCCCGCCATGCCATCCTTGACATGGGACGGGGCGTCCCCGACAAACCGAGACGCGTCCCCTGTCTGGGACGCTTGGCCAGGACGGGTCCCATCTCCGACCCAAAATTTTAAGTATGGGACGGCCGGGACGCACGTCCTTGGCCATTTTGGCTACCGTCCCCCCGTCCCCTGTCACTATGGGTTATCCACTTCAGACAAATCTAAAATCAGACATTGTTTGGCCACTTGTGTGAATTGCCAAAGATCTCAAGACTAGACTTAAGCATAGGTTCATGTTTTCTATAAAACAAGCAAGTAGCTTGGCCTAGTGGTTAAGTCATCTTGATAGCAAGGAGGTCTTAGGTTCAGGTCCTATGAGAGTCATGGGAGGTTTTGCGCCAAGAGCTCTAGAGCCCGCTAGAAGCATCCACTTGAGTTAAACTTTAGTTAACTAGGAGACTTGGCACACATGTAGTTACATGACCGACACTTTGGATGGTTAGCATCCACCTTCCACAGCAAGGAGTCCCTTGAGAGAGCTATATATAGAGGCATAACGTTGGGAGGAGAGTCATCACTTTAGCACGTGGTGGTCCTTATGATCTTAGTTTTTTGCATTGGCATCAGAGCCTAGTTGAGGAACATGGGCAACACAGAGGTAAGAAGCCTCGATCGTGGGCACCTGTGAAGTGCTTGACCGCGGATGAGTATGAAATTGGCAAAGAATGAAGGTGGATGGGCATTTGGGCACCAATTGAGGGTTGGATAGTCCAAAATAGGTCCATGCTCTCGAATTTGAGGTTAGTGGAGGCGCTCAACATGGGAAGGGGCCTACCAAGCTAGATAGAGGGTCCACAAGTGAGCATTGAGAACTATGCTCAATCTGAGGGGGAAAGAATGTGACATAATCCTAGCAGGAGGTGGATGAACCACACCTTAAGAGAGAAGATTAGGAAGTAATCCTCAACCATGGCTTTTGGGGCAAGTGGTTAGCCCATCATACTCTTAGTTGGGAGGTTGTGAGTTCAATTCCCAACACATGTGAACGTGTCATCAAGTCATATGAATGTTAATAACTCCTCTCTTCAATTATTTTTCTTGCTTTAGATTCCTCCTTTTGCGGGTCACAATGCTCTTCAATTCAATTGTACAATGGTACACATGAGTGCAAACATCTGCGCAATCACCGAGATGGAATGATAATTACTAAAATCTCTGAATTCTATACATTTGTTTTTCTCAGTTTTAAAGTCTCCAATCTTATGAATCTTGTTCATTATGAACATAAAAATTTGTGTTTGGTCAAAAACCTTTATCCTTGAAATTACATGCACCTAAAGCACTAGGTATGCCAAGTCTCGACCTAGTATGTTTCAGCACCACATGTATAGCTTAGTAAAACTCAGCATGCTATGTCCTCATATATATGTATATATAAATATATATATATATATATATATATATATATATATATATATATATATATATATATATATATATATATATATATATATATATATATATATATATATATATATATATATGTATGTGTGTGTGTGTATATGTATATGTATATGTATATGTATATGTATATGTATATGTATATGTATATGTATATGTATATGTATATGTATATGTATATGTAAAGATGACTATGTAGATGCAAAGTTATTTGGAAGAAGCAACTTGCACAATGCTTACATGTGTTCCTCTAGAGAGTCATTGCTGGGACACTCAAGCATCGTGATTTCAGGAGTTTCAACTCCCTCTCCATGCCTAGATTTCCTTGTGGAGCTTCAACTGAGACATTATGCCACCTATTCTTGTATTGGTGGGATGGCCTTCACATTTGACTTTCCACAATTGCTCCTTGTTTGTCCTTTTACTTTATCCTTTGGATTGTATGTTATTGTAGAGTAATATCGTATGTGGATCGTTTTTGGATTCTATGGTTCACTTGGCAATCAAGTAGCACTCTTAACTTTGAGAATTGTAACATTTTCCAAGGTCTAATTCTAGCTCCACTTTTGAGACTGCATCGACCTTCCTCCATGTAGGAAGTCTACTTTGCTCCTCATCATTCACACTAGTTTTTGGGCTTCTCTTTAGTTGTAATTCTCCCTAATAGGGGACATGTCATCATGTACATAGCTTTAATATAAAAACTGCATTTTCCCCCAAAAAAAGGAATCATGAATGTATGTAGTATGTATTCATTTATGTATGCAAAAGGAACAGCATCTCAATGTGACAAAAAAACTGATAAACTTGAAAGAAGTTAGATACATTTAGTGCATTTGGTTCAAACCAAACCAAATGTATCCTCACAACCTCTTAATGCATGAAACACACCTACCTTGATATGAGGAGAAAGAAATGGAATCAATGTTTCGAGCCTACATACATGCGAGTAATTATTGCTAAACCTTCGAAATTCTTGAATGGCTCGCCTCCAACAAGTTATAGGCTAGGTTACACACACCTCATTGGTGATAAACATCCTTAGTGAAGAATAGGTCATACATATACACATTGATAAATGGGGGTCATACATAAGCAAGGATTAATATTTTGTTTGCTTTAAGGAAATGAAGACTCGTTGTGATATCTAACAAGGGAAAACCCTTCAAACCATCTCATTTATCCTTTAAGTTTGGGTAATATAAAGGACCTATGACATCATAAAGCATCATTTTAATGACCTTACGTAAAAGATACTATCTCCATGTCCATAGGGCCCATGAGCTATGAGAAACACTCCTTCACTCATTGAATCCATGAGCAAAGCTAGCAAGATACATGTTACATAACTGCAATAGTCTCAAGGAGCCATTTAACATCCAATCTCTGCCTTTGTTATCCTCCATATCAGCCTCGCACCCCATCATCATCCCTCCATGTCCTTCCTTGCCACTCCTCTCAAAGCCCTATAAGACCAAGTTTTCATCCTTGATCTCTCCCCTTCATGTAGACCTGCCTTCTCCCTCCATTATCTCCTTCCTCCCTCCCCTTACTGAAAGGAGTCACAAATGCCTAAGAGCCGAAGTGCAGAACCTAAGACAAATTGCTGGAACAAAACCTAAAAGAGTTTGCACGATTATAAAATTGTAATGATGTTAGAAAGAGATATGGAAGGCAAGTTGCAATGGAAAACGACATCTGAGTGTGAGATAGAACAAAATTGTAGCCATATGCATAGTTTGCTTCAAAGATGCTTTAAAATAAGGGTCAAGTTGAAGTCGAATAGACACAGTTTACACAGAAGGGGAGGGGGCAAAAATAAAAGCCAAATTAAAGGTAAGGGGGAGAGAGGAAAGAGATGAAGACCCACTTTAGGCGGAGGATTGTAATCTCCTTATCTTGAGCTTGAATTTTTGAAGAACCAGGGCCCAACTTGGTCCCCCTTTGCTTTTCAATTTCTTTGTCTACCTTAACTTCAAAACAACCAAAAGTCAACATGTATTCAAGGAGTATATGAAGGTTTAATGTGAAATCACATCTTTTCACTGCAGCAACCATGCTAAAAATCCCTCCAAATATATTGGAACTTACCTCCACCATTTTTTCACGGAGCTGTTTTGCTGCCTCATACTGGTCCAAATTAAGAGCACGCTGCAAGTCCAATTTTAGGTTATCTTAATTCATAAAACATGACTGGATAATCCTTGTTTACTTATGTGCATTACACAAAAACTCGAGTAAAAGGTTCTTTAGATAGTGCTCCAGACTGTAACATTAAAGAAGAATCCATATTGAGGTCAGCACCCAAACATAGAGAGTACGAAAGTCCTCTAGACACCCATGCCATGAACACAAATAGTCAGAGCAGATTAAGCTCAGCAGCAGATATAGCTTTCTCAATATGGGCATCCAGCACAATATACATGCCAACCTACAGACTAAAAAAACCAGCCAGCAGGTGTAAACTATATACTGCACTGCTATGATCAGAAATATGTGGCCTCAGACATGTATGAATTGCACACACTGTGATATCAAGCGACCATTCAAAGAGAACCATGAATTCAGGTTTGGAATCAAACTCCATAAAATAGGATTCTACAGCCCAAATCCATCACTGTTGCTGCATTTAGATTCCATACTAATCAGGTACACAGCCAGCGAGTTCAAACTTTTTCAAGATCTTATGACATGGTACAAAGTTGAAAAGAACTTCAGAAAAATCTTCAGGTTTAAGAAAAACATCTTGCCCTGAAGTGAAATCATATTATAATGTCAAACCCCCATACTATCTGTTGAACCTTCTCCTTGACCAGATTATAGTGTCAAACTAAGCAAGCGTACATGCAATTCAGCTTTTATTACTGTAGCTGCGTACATCCAATCAAAGCATAAGAGCATCTTCTGCAACCCAATAATTGTGATAAGCTCTTTCCATTAAGAAAGATTCAACTGCATTGCATGTTGGTTCGAGGATGTTTTTCACCTAGAATCTGTATACTCGTGTGAATCGCTTTTGCAATTTAATAAGAGTCTCTTTTAGAAGAGGATAAGAATTCTGGGTAAGATACTCTCGCACATGCGATCATCAATGAGGGAAGGAATAGAAAATGAGGATAGATGCAGCGTCATATAACCGACGAAGTTCCAGGATGGTAAAAGCATAATCATGTAATTCCAAATTTTTTTTATTTAAAACTTTAGAAAACTAATATCTAGAGTTGATAAGGTATATCCAATGTAATGAATTATAAGATCATTATGCATCCATCCCAATGAGCTTTAAAGGACTACAGAAAACTTATTTCTAGCCTCGGCAATAAAGATCCAATTTATCACACATATGATATTACCTGAAGCGCAGTTGCTAAATCCAGTTGAAAAAAGAAAAGCAAGAGTTCTTCAGTTGCACTGTTGCTTTGCTCTATAAATGCAGGTGACTGCCTACCCCTGTCTTTTCGCCATACTTTAGGAGAAAATTTGGCTTTTGAGCGGCGATTATTCGCAGAAGTCCCAAAAGTCACTTTTTCTAGTCGTTGATCAGTGGAACGGTTGGAAATAAGCAAGTCTACCGCGTAGGGAAAGCATAGATTGTCTTCATTTCGCCTCAAACAAAAGCTCTTTGGCAATTTTTGCCTTCGAATGAGAGCAACATGTAACGAAAACCTTCCTTGTATTGTTGTGCGAACGACAGATTCTGTCATTCTGCAATGTGCCGATACGCAAGAACTCAATAAAGATTATATACTTCTTTCACTTGCAAGAATGGAACCGCCGTTACAAAGGCGATGGTGAGGCTGCTAATTCTTCACTGCTGATTCGATATGTCTGGCTTCCATCCATGAGGCCCATGGAGGAGTTGGCATACAATACATTGACATCAGTGACCCTCGCTCGCGTGCCGTATGCAGTATAAGTCATAGATATTTCATAAGCCAAAGATCCCCTCTGCCTCGAAGATGTCTGTGATTGTGTTCGCTTCTTCAAATGACCATCAGCTCCCGTAGTACTTCGCTGATAGTAGTCGCCAGGCCGAAAGCCAACCACAGCCCACGAAAACAAAATCAAAAGAGCTCAAAAATTCAAAAGAAAAATGTGACCAATGATTTAGGCCGGGTTTGAGTGGCTTTCCGTCACCCGTGCTTCCGTCGTTTTTTTTCAGCTACCTGAATGTCTGACAATTGTGAACATCACGGATCCGTGGTGTAATGGTAAACAATTTGGATTTTGGATTGTGACTTTCAAGGTTTTTTTTTTAACGGAGGTTCGGTAAGAGTATATTCTTTCGAGTTTTAAATTGAAAAAACAATTCTATAGGTGAATGGGTATAATATGTAAGAAAAACAAAATGATGAAATAAGAATGATTGAGTGGTGGGCTAGTGGTGTAAGTGTAACTCCATGAAGAGGTTATCACAACACACATATAAGATCAAGGTTAGATAGATATTACTACTCATGGGAATAACACAAGAGATTTGGTTATAATGGAAAGTGGACTCAAGATGATATAGAAGATGAACTCAACTCAATTCAACTCACACTCATAACTCTAATACAATGGAACTCAAACACTAAACAATATATAGATGGTTCTATCCACCCATGCACTCCCTATATGGAGCTTAGATGGTGATCTAGATAGAATCTAGGTGAAGGGTTGTAGGCCAACACAATGGGTATTAAGATGGATACCCTAATGGTTCCAAACACCACAAATGATGATCCTACATGGGGATGGGACCATACTTATAAGGTCCTCCAAGCCTAAGTCCGCCTACCCATGTTCTAGGGTCGTGGTAGCTTGATCCATGCCCAAAATAATCTCCACCATTGATCTTTGGGGTAAATCCGATGGTGGTAGAAAGGTAGGATCAACAACCATTTGTTTGTAACCCTTGATCTTGCTTAATCCACACTTAGGATCAAGTCTAGATCCAATGGCCCATATCAAATAGACCCTTCCCCAAGTTAAGAAAGCTACTTTTGTTTCTAACCCTTGATTTAGGTTGATCCTCACATCAGATCAATCCCAAAACCAATGGCTTAGAAGTAACCTTCCTAACTATCCATCTACGGTCTACACTAAACCTCATCTGACCTCAAAGTCAGGAACCTACCAATGTCCAACACTCTCACATGGCTTCTGCTTATAATGGGGGCCTTACAATTAAAGTGTTATGGAACAATGGTGGTGCTACATAAGGGTGAGGCATTGAGCATATCTAACACCCCCCCTCAATGTCCAGCAAAAGGTGAACTACCTTCTTGGCATCATGCCAAGTCTTCCATGAAGGTGGAGCATTGATCATGTTAACACCCCCCCCCCCTCAATGTCCACCCAAAGGTGAACTACCTTCTTGGCCCAATGCCAAGTCTTCGAAGATGTATCTGAAGTAGATCCTTTAAGCACTTTGTTGAGGGTACATGTTGCATTCTTCTTGATTGGATAGCGTGCTATTTCCACCATCCTTCTCAATTGTACCTGCTTGCCAACTCTTGAATGTCCTTCATGAGGTCTATTCCTGAGCCTTCTCAAAATTCTGACTGCAAACCTGATATCTTGTATTGTACTCCATATGTATATAAGAATACCAAAGACCTTCATGTAGCTTCCAATGAGTATCCCCTCGTACAATGATCTTATGGCTTGTTTCATCACATAGAATGCCTTCTTCAGCTTGCATAGTGTGCACTTTGAATGTGGAGCCTCAAACCTTGGTGGTTGAGACACATGCACCTCCTCCTTGAGGTCAACATTCAAAAGTTTTGATTTGACATCTAACTTAGAAACTTGCCACTTCATTTGAGCTACTAGAATTATTATGATGCAAATAGTATTCATTAGAGAAAAAGAGTCTTGAAAATAAAAAACATTCACTATTGAAATTCCTTGTGCAATCAATGTATCTTTATAGAATTCCAAGATTCCATGTATCATGTGCTTCACCTACCTGGCCCACTTGGTGCCAGTGACCTCCCATGCTTCATTCTTCATTAAGTTGTCACAGTTGGCTTGCATAACCTCCTTCCATGCTGGATCTACAAGTGCTTGAACTTTAATTATTGGCTTCATTACTTCCTTCATAATCTCAACCATCATGGCTATACTGACTATGCAAGCAGAAGCCCACTTGTGCTCGTCTATTCTCTCTGATCTCCTGGATCCTTCTGCCTTCTCTTTAATAGTTTTTGGCATAGGATTGCTTTGACCATAGGGCTTCTTCTTCACCCATTGCAATGACAACCAATCTGTTTGGGTGATTTTAGGTTTGTAGACTCTCTTCTCACCATCTAATGATGATGCTTCCTCTTGATCATAGGTAGGGATGACTCTTGGGGTAGGTACATAATGAATTACTCCTTTGCTTGATGATAAAGTGGAAGCTCCTTTCTTTTTCTCCACTGCATATGGCTTCTCTATAGACACCACATCACGACTCCCTTTGATATTCTTTGCCTTGTGATCATACAATATGAAAGACATTTGCTTTTAGTTATGACCTAAGAAGATGCATCTCTTGCTTTTTGGTTCCAACTTGTTCTTCCTTTGACCTGGGACAAGAGCATAATACACACTCTCAAAAATTCTAAAGTGCAAGATTGATGGATTCTTACCAATGTAGAATTCATGATGACTCTTTCTGATTTGATACACAAAGCCCATGCCTTCCCTCATACACATTGTTATCTCAACAATGGTGTGACTCTTGTATTCCATAATGCCATCATAATGTGATGTGTGAGGTGTCACTGATTGACACTTTATCCCTTTGCACTTGCAAAAGTCTTCCAATTCCTTTGAGTTGAGCTCACCACCACCTCCTCCAAGCTTCTTCACACTTTTCCCTGGTTTATTTTCAACAAGTTATGTTTGTTCTTTAATCTTACCATAACCTTGAGCCTTATCACGAAGAAAGTACATCCACATCTTCCTGCTATAGTCATCGACGATCACAATGTAGGAACATCCTCCCAAGGCCTCTATATACATCTTACCACACAAGTTAGCACATACCAACACTAGAGGATCCTTTGACCTACTCTTGCTTTCTTGTGGGAATGTCTCTCTGTGTGGCTTGCCCATCATACAAGCTCTACAAGGTTCCTTCATTCCATTCACTGTAGGTAAGTGATGAAGAACAATACCTTGCTTTTGCATCTCCTGCCATAGTGTCCCTATCACCATGATGGGTTCTTGTTGAGGCTGCATGGAACTAGATTGACCCATATCATTGGTCATTTGACAAGATGCACCACTGTCTAGTACCCATGAATCCACAATTGATTCTTCGTGTGTTGAGGAGCATACCACCTTTACTTTGGCTCCATGTATTGTCTCCTCCTTCACTTCATCTATCCTCTTGACATGACAATCTGCAATTGCATGTCCCTTCCTTTTGCAATGGAAGCATTTTCCTTGAATCTTATTCTTACTACTCTTCCTCTTTTCATTCTTACCTTTGGTTGAGGAACCACCTTTAGCTGATGCATTGGTGGAGAATATAGCATCTCCCTAACTACTTACTTGGGCTTTAAGCTGCAAATCCTCTTCCATTGGTATGGAACAAAACTCCTCAAATGTCAAAGCTTGAGGTCTCGCCTGAGTGTTGAGAGTAAATACCCTTCCATCATACTTTGGTGGAGTATTTTGGAGAAACCTTCGAGCTAGTCCCTTGCTAGTCTTCTCTATCCCTTCACAATCCATTCCATCACATGGCTTCTTGATCTAAGTAATGGATGCCTTCGCCTTCTCTCCTTCTGCAAACATCTCTACTTCCACTTGTTTTTCTAAAATTTGAATGCATGTTTGGTTTCTTACCTCATAGTGACTCTTCAATATACTCCATGCCTCACTTGGCTTGGATGTATGTTGAATAAGAGGTAGAATAGACTCCACACAATTGTTCATTATATAATATAGTACATTTGCATTCCTTATCTTTCAAGCTTGTAGAAGCTTTGCATATGGGAGAATCACCATACTCGGATCCAATGGGTCAAATATAGGTTGTGTCTCTTGCTCACTTCCCATCACCATCTCCAAAAGATCATAAGAATCAAGGATAATTGTAATCTTGAACTTCCAAAGAAAATAATACGTACCATCTAACTTGCCTTCACTGAAGTCTGGTGGATGAACCCATAGTGGTTGCATTTCCAAATCCATTGCATCAACTCCACTTCCACTTCCACTCATAGATGCTAACACCTCCATAGTGTTGAAGCCTTTGTATCCCATGAACTTGAAGCCTTGAAGCCTTTGCCTCCCAAGAACTCTAGCGTTGAGGTCTTTGCCTGCTAAGAAGTCTAGCATTGAAGCCTTTCCCTCCCACAAGCTATAGCGTTGAATCCTTTGCCTTCCAAGAACTCCAATGTTAAAGCCTTTACCTACCACAAACTTTGGAGTTGAAACATTTACCTCTCACCAGCTTGATTGTTGAAGCATTCCTTCCACAAATGCTAGCGTTCATTCCTTGGCCTCCACGATCTCTGCAATCTTCTATACCTTCCTATGCTCTAATACCATGTAAGAAAAACAAAATGATGAAATAAGAATGTTTGAGTGGTGGGCTAGTGGTGTAACTCTAACACCATGAAGAGGTTACCACAACACACATATAAGATCAAGGTTAGATAGAAAGAGAGATATTGCTACTCATGGGAATAACACAAGAGATTTGGTTATAATGGAAAGTGGACTCAAGATGATATAGAAGATGAACTCAACTCAGTTCAAATCAAACTCATAACTCTAATACAATGGAACTCAAACACTAAAAAATATATAGATGGTTCTATCCACCCATGCACTCCCTATATGAAGCTTAGATGGTGATGTAGATAGAATCTAGGTGAAGGGCTATAGGCCAACACAATGGGTATTAAAATGGATAGCCTAATGGTTCCAAACACCACAAATGATAATCCTACATGGGATGGGACCATAATTATAAGGTCCTCCAAGCCTAAGTCAGCCTACCCATGTTCGAGGGTCGTGGTAGCTTGATCCATGCCCAAAATAATATCCACCATTGATCTTTGGGGTAAATCCAATGGTAGAAAGGTAGGATCAACAACCATTTGTTTGTAACCCTTGATCTTGCTTAATCCACACTTAGGATCAAGTCTAGATCCAATGGCCCATATCAAATAGACCCTTCCCCAAGTTAAGAAAGCTACTTTTGTTTCTAGCCCTTGATTTAGGTTGATCCTCACATCGGATCAATCCCAAAACCAATGGCTTAGAAGTAACCTTCCTAACTATCCATCTACGTTCTACAAGACCTCATCCGACCTCAAAGTCAGGAACCTACCAATGTCCAACACTCTCACATGGATTCTCCTCATAATGGGGGCCTTACAATTAGAGTGTTATGGAACAATGGCGGTGCTACATAAGGGTGAGGCATTGAGCATATCTAACACCCCCTCTCAATGTCCACCAAAAGGTGAACTACCTTCTTGGCATCATGCCAAGTCTTCCATGAAGGTGGAGCATTGATCATGTCTAACATAATAAACATAGGACTCCCCGTATCTCACAAAGCAAGCGTTAAACAAGATTACAACTGGTCTCAATTGGCCAACGCTATTACATGTCCAAGGTTTGGACTTTGGACCTTCGTCTCAAGAGACCAAAGACTCAACCACTAGAACAACAAGATGTCGACTGAGCTCCAGGATTTAAAATGGGAGTGTGGCTTGATGTTAAACTTTTGTAAAGTAGAAGAAGAGAGGCAAGAGAGTGAAGCAAGTCTGTGCGTAGCTTTCAAGGCCACTTACTGTTGTGTCTATGGAACATAGCAAGGTGGTAACATTAGGTCAATAAACATTGACAGAGGACTCTATTAGGCCATCGATGGGAGAATGTGGTGCTTCTGATGGAGTTTGCTTATGTAGCTGGAGCTTCCACTTGCAACAACACTCAGATTCACTTTGAAGCACGCTGACTGTGCTTGGTGCAAAAAGAATCTTCCGGCAATGAAGGGAACATATGAACGAAGGATTTTGGACAAAAACTGTGCAAGAAGCCTACTAGGCGTTCGATATTCAATGTTAGTCACTGGTGCTTTCGTGGCGTTGGGTGGCGATGGCGGCAAAGTTCTCTGATGCCCTCTTGGTTGTATCGCCCTGTGCTCAGCGAGTTGTATCTCTTCTCGTTTTTTGTGTCAGTATTGCAACGTCAAGCCTAGTATGGTATCGTATTGTGATATCGTCATGGTCCTCTGATATCGTCACGAGGCTTCACCTTGCTCATATTGTATCAGAGCACTTTGGGCTTTGTTTTGATGGTATCATGTGCAGGGGCTGCTTGGTGTCGTATCACTGCCGTCCTAGGTATCGTCGCGTTCTGTTAGGGGATGGTATCATAACATTTGTTCTGGTATTGTCACGTGCATCTCGCTAGTATCATCACGTCCATATTGTTGGTATCGGGGGGCAGGTATCGCCAATTTATAGTTGCGTTATTACTCTCGTGCGAACTACAAGGAACATACAAGACTGGGTTAAACGGCGGTCAACACTACCGCAAGGATAGACAAACGGTGGCACTCAGCCACAATGCAACATCATTCTAGATTACATGTCCCTTACAAGGAACATATCAACAAGCATAATTACTAGCTTATCGACTGTATTCTTTTCCCTAAGAAAATGATCCGGGAAGAATGAACGCAAATGGCAAATTAGCTCTATGACCATGCAAATAGAATGAAGCATTCCGAGCGGTCAATTTGCAATGATCCTTTGAAGAAAGCAAGTCAATGTAGATTGGGCATCCATTGCGTGTTTGGAGTTGAAATTGTGATCATTTGAAGCAAGCACATCTTTGTAGATGGATTTTCTCAGTCCGTGATAATTGTAAGAAAGCATGTAAAGTCAACGGTCATTAAGTGAAGTGAAGTGTGAACCTACAAGTGAAACTTCAAGCAGGCTGATGGTCGACCCGATATTTTCTCTCTGTCGTGCAAGTCGGGGTCCTTGTCATGGCTCTGGCGGCCCCCTCCCTTGTGAGAAGCAACCTGGCCCCGCCCCTGGGGAGATTGATAACATGGACCATATTTTGGAGGGGGGATCTTGTGTCACCCTTGGGGCCTCCGAGGATGTTGAGCCTCCATTGGTCTCCCTCAGTAGATCCGCAACTCTATCAATGCAACAAGAGCTCAAAAAAGTTTGTCTCCTCAGACAAGTGTTTGGCCCTAGTCCCCCACTCGATATCGTGCGCGAGTGGCTTCGCAACGAGTGGTTCCCCTGAGGGTTGATTGTTTGTAAGTGCCAGTTCTTACCAGCTAGTCATATGTTGCTAGTCTTTGAGAATGAAGATATGGCATTTCAAGCCCTTAGTGTTGAAACTTGGCAACTCGGGAGGGCCACCCTATGCCTGTTCAAATGGTCCCCCGATTTTATTCCCGACAAATCAAAATCTCTCCGGTACCCTCTCTAGGTGGAGCTCACTAACCTGCCATACTTCTTGTACAACTTTGTGTGGGACATTGTCTCTCCTATCGGCAAGCCGTTGGCATCATGGGAGGATGTTGGTGGTCTCATTTATGAAGGTGCGAGACATTCATTCAACACTCAGTGGCACCCTCAAATTTGTGTCGAGGCTTACCTCAGTACGCCGCTTCCATCGAAGATCAAAGTGGACTTGGGTGAAGGGGATGTCGAGGAACAAGACCTTAATTACAAAAACCTACCTAATGCGTGCTTTCGTTGTGGTCAATAAGGTCACAGGATTAAAGATTGCCCATTGAGAGAAAAAATCAAGCAAAAACAAAAAGCCTCGAGAAATGCTCAAGACAACAAAGGGATATTGAATCGCCCGACGAACGAGGAGGAAGTTAAGGGCCCCCATAACCTAGAGGTCGATGCAGATGGGCTCACAGAATCCAAAAGGAGAAGGAAAAGAAGCACTAGGGCGACATTTGAGCAAAACCATATGCTAGATACCCCCTCAAACAACCTATATTGCAATCTGGAAAAGGAGATCAATGAGCTTGATTACCTAGGTAGGAACCTATTTGAGGTGGACACCAGCGACAAAGCCCTAGAGATCCCTGACAATAAAGAAACCTACCAGGAGGGCTACACTACAAGCAAAGAAGATGGCTTTACTACTAGTAATGAAGATAACATGGATAGTGAAAGTTCCATCACTGGATCGACTATTCCGGAAATGGTTTCCAGTTCTTTCCAATAGGAGGCTTCTTGCAAGGGAAAACAACCTATTTAGCTACCCTGGAAAAGCCCCCAATAGAATAAATTGATAAGTCGGGAACCCCTCCCAATGAAAAAGAAAGATGAATCCAAGAAGAGAAAGGATAGGACTCCCTCCCGCAAAGAGGGTAACCTATGATAATGATCATCATCTCATTGAACGCTAGAGGGCTAACCGACCCCTCAAGAGCGACCATCATGAGTCAATGGCTTCACGACATTAGCCAAAACCCAGAATTTATCTGTATTCAAGAGACTAAAATTGATGGAGCAGATCTCCAGAAACATCTTAGAAACGTCTCCTCGACTCATGTTTGGATTTCGACATCGCACTCGCGGGGGTCCGATGGGACGGTAATCGGTATTAATCAATTCTAGTTTGAAAAGCTTGAGACTCCATTGAAGATGAGAGCCATCGATGGATTGTCTTTTCCTTTGGCGCCCCCCTTTGTTTTACTTTAGTTTTTATGTATGCCCCTAATGGGGAGATGGAGAGACTGAACACTTGGGCCTCCTTGGACTCACTCCCCCACAATGTGCTAATTTATGGTGACTTCAATATGGTGGAGCACCATGTGGATAGATGGAACGGCAAGGGTCGAGAGAAAGAAACATGGGATAAAACTAAACTGCACTTGGATTTGGTCGAATTCAAAGATTTGAATGGCTTTTCATGGTCAAATCTCTAAGCGGGCGATGACCCGAGGAAAGCCTTAATTTGCCTAATAGTTAGAGAAACTTATTGTTAACTTTATCTTTTAGCCTTACCAACACTTTACTTTACAACATTCTTTACCCCTTAGATAACATTTTCATTCTCGAAAATATGTTATACGCTATATAGAAGCTTTCCTTTGACACCATGGGCCAATTGAGAAGCATTGTTTTTGTAGCTTTGATTTTTCTCTTTAATTAGAAGGACTATTTTCGGATTGAATATAAAAATGATGGGAATCTATGAGTTGTTTGATCCCTACCGAAATCATTCTAAGCACCAGCTAGCTTTGTACTTGATAGTTGAAACTAGTGCAAAGTACGAAAATAATGATAAGGGTGGATTAGAAAAAACATCCCTGCATGATTCACTAATTTTTGGTCCTATATGGAGACTTTGATGAAAGGGGTGGATCTTGAATATCCTATCCCAATCGCTATCTTGGTTCATTTCTACGCATGACTTGTGGATGAACCTAAAAAGGTCGGTGGACTTTGTATACATCTTACTAGCCCTATTGTCTTCACTTGGTGCAATGTGATGTACTACTGTACATTGGAGTAGACAATCGGGGTAAAAAATTTATTGATCTGAGTGGACTTAGCTCAACATGAAAAATTATTTGGCTCAACTAAGCACTTATGTGTAAAACCGATACACCTATCAAAAGAGCTTTAAACCACTAAAAAGTTTTATCGGTGTACTTAAGGTTCAAAAAAACTTCTTGGTATCTCCACAACTGATGAGTGGATATTAAGTATTTCAAGACTCTTAAATTCACTTAAACTTGGCTTCAAGTTTTGCTTAACATCTAACTTAGACGTTTCAACTATGATCTATTTCTAACCAACATCCACTGGCCTTTAACTCATCTAGAGGGATACTATGTCCAATTGAACTTTGTCCTAGGTAGAATGTAAGAAATATCAGAAATGTTCCTTTGTTTTTGGGCAACTTTACTTCAATTGGACCAAATGGAATGAATTTTCTAAACTTGAAACACTTTCTCAATGACTTGAACTTAAGCTTGGTTATCCATGGAAAGTGCTGCAAAACTCTAGGGGACTTTCTCAGAGAGATGTTTTGACAAACCTTTTGTCCTAATGTCAGGTTAGATTCATTCAAGGTTTTCAAAATTGTACTTAGTTTTGAAATTTTCTCGTCCTTGCTTTAAACAATATCTAACTTCTAATCTATGATCCAAAATATCAACTTGACTTTGAAGATAAAAATTCCTTCATTTATTTTCAAGAATTTGTGTAGCCCTCTCTCTTTGAACATCCTTTCGTGGATGTGTATTACTTGATTGATTATCTACCCTATTTTTCATTTTGCTTGTAGATGATACTCTTCTATCTATTATCTACACTATCTCCATCCGTGGACTTGTATTATTGACTGGAGCTGAGAATTTGACTTAGTGAAGATTTTAAGCTTAATTCATTTCTAGTTTTGAATGTGAGAGTACAACTCTCCTTCATTCTTTGTCCTTTCTTTCTATACATTAACTCTATGTGCACTCCCAAGAAAAGATTAACTACAAATTGATGCTTCCTATGGATGATGCGTTCTTTTTCTTTATGACCATAAAAAAAAAAGTTCTCAAAGGGAGTCATCATTCCACCATCCCATACAAATGGATACTTTCTCCAATCCATATAAATACATCCTATTTTGGCCTTTTTTCCTCTTAATGCTCTCTTGATCATTTTTAATTATCCTTTCTCTCTTAATGCTCTCTTGATCATTTCTAATTATCCTTTCTCTAATCTATAACTTGTTGGTGCCAAGTGTTGAAAGAAAAGACTAAGGTGTGAATTCTCTTTCCATGTCAAATTTGAACTAGCCTTTGCCTTGATCAACCTTTACATAGTTTGGATCCAATTATGCATGCATTTTCACTGATATTTCATAAGTCCTTTAAAAGGACTTTAGGCCAAAGTTTATTCTAATTCTCTTCTTTGTGGTTCTATTGAAAGATTCTATCTTTTGGTCACTTTCTTTAAGCAAGCAAATATTACTTTTACTCAATAATTTGAGCTTTGTTTGATTACTTTCTACTTTATTTTTTTCCTTTAGTCATGGTAAAAGTGGTCAAACATATTGAGCAAAGAACTCACCCTTGAATTCTTTACATTTTTTGAATGGTCTTATGAATGAAATTTGAATTAGAAGACAAATATCACTTAAAATAGGACGTCCCTTACCATTATATATGCATATTTGTAAATGAAATATCCAATGTCCTATAAGGATGCTTTCAAGTGCGACTTGTAATTGTATTTTTTATATAAAATTATTGAATGACCAGTTATAATTCTTGTTTACTTTTGTAAATCTTATTTTACTTTGTAATTGTACTTTTTAGGAATTAAGAAGAAATGTGTCATGTGCGAATTTAGGACCTTGGGTAGTACAATAAGATGCGTTTCTCCCGTGGGAGAGATTATACTAAACTCTTTTGGTAGTGCAAAAAATACTACAAGCAGAACTCATTGATGACCATGTTTACTATCCCTAGAGTAAAAATCAATAACCTACATTAGACATTGCCTATGCAAGAAGCTATAGAGGCAAAAATCCCCCTACCCATAGAACAACCTACTCATATAAAGTACATATAGGATAGATGAAGCCTAGAAGGAAGAGTACAAAGCAAGAGTCAGTCTTAGGAACTGTGTATCTGTAGCCCCTCAATTTGTGCATGAGTGTGCTTGATTTGTGCAGTTCAATAATATATCGAAGTTTATTGGTGGAGGTGAAGCTACTATCTTAGACGATTTTTTAGAATGCGATAGAGAAAGAATTGCAAGAAAATTTTAGATTGCAAGCTCAAAGCAAGGGTATAAGAGTAAGAAGCTTTAGCATCAGATATTTGAATTTGGCTAAGTGGTTATGGGACAATCACATAATAGCAAGTACTGGTAACTTCAAACCCCATTTCTCTTCGAAGAAGGGTCAAGAAGGTAATTAATCTATTCCCTAATAGGAATGCACTCTTCCATAAGAAGTGGTTGGCCTCTTGAAACTCCTTTCAGAGAAGAGTCTAATGCGGTCAATGTTAGAAGGAGAAAAATTTTTAGCAAGATCGGTTGTTTGGTTATCAGATTAAGCTACCACATGATCCTTAGGCTTGTTGGTAAGAAAACCTACAAACAAAATTGGTGACCATGATGGGATAGGTTCTCTAAAGAAGGTGAGCAATATACTAAAGTGGAAGCAAAAGAAGTAGCACTCGACAAGAACCAAGCGAGACATTCGGATAGGGAGAGCCTGACAGAGTTTGCAACATGCCCATGATGTATTCTAGCTTAATATATTCATTATGCATAGAAGAGAAAACTAGTATCCTAGCAAGAGAAAAGAGAAGGATAGACAAGGAAGTATCGGATTTATATTTTACCAAAACAAATAGCTCACCCTTAAAATTCAATTCACTATTAGGAAGGAGAGAAATGGTTCCCACCCCCCAACTTATTCATGAGCCCCTTTGCCCATCCATCCAATTACTCCCACGAAAACCTTACATTAATACACTAAACTCGGGAAAATTCTTGATCTTGCAATCCACCATAAAAGTCTTGAACCCAATCTTGAATCTCACTAAGACCTATTGAGCCCCTATTTTGGCAATGAGTCAAAAGACTCTTGGGCAAAATACTTTGATTATCGTCATGTATTACTACTGCATCACACCTTTCTAAATTAGTTTAGTGAGATTTATTTATACAAAGTATTTGGTTTGATAGTCAAACTCTGACATCAAATACTATTAGACTCCACAAAATCTGTTCTTTGGTTTTATCTATATGGTTGTGTTAGGGGGAAGCATTGTTCTTGGATGAAATGGAGGAGAAAATTTCAAGGAGCCTCCTTAAAGTTGCATCATTTACCTACACTATACCGAATTTGCAAGCCATTATAACAACAATCTTGATGCACATATTAGAGAATCATTATGACCCTATTCATAAGTGCAAGGTCTTTTAGACCAACCATAATAGAAGGAGGAGTTTCTAAACCAAATTAGAAGAATTAACACTACAAGGAATATAGGGACATAGCGACAATTAAGGCGACACAATTTCGTCACTATAAAATTGCAAAAAGCATCGCAACAAGCGTCGAGCACGGACCGTTGGTTAAACAACGAGCAAAACAATGTTTTTATCGACATGTGGCATGACGGGATGTGCGACGCTCGCAGTGAGCATCGCGAAAGCAGCGATTTAAAAAAGTGTCGCATAAGCGACAGTAAATAACGTCACTTATGCGATGCTAGTTGCACTGCTTCTTACGACACCTTACCATCATTTACACGATGGCTTTTTGACGAAAAAATTAAAACGTTGGAGGTTCTTCCATCGGCATTTTCACGCATTTGATCGAAGAGCTCTCCAATGTTCATAATTGCGCTGAAACAATTGCTTGCAGAATTGTTGTTTTGTCTAATCTCTATCTTATTGTCTCTCTTTGTCTCTGTTTCTCTCTTTCTACCTCTTTCTCTCTTTGAATTATCTCTCTCTCTATACAATTTCCATTCTTTGTATATCATTTGAATTGTGTTATTTTCATTAGTTAGCATACTCACACTTATTGATATGCACATATACACTTATACATGATGAAGATGCACGTTCACACTTATACATGATGAAGACGAGCTAAAACAATCGCTTACAGAATTGTTGTTTTGTCTAATCTCTATCTTATTGTCTCTCTTTGTCTCTATTTCTCTCTTTCTACCTCTTTCTCTCTTTGAATTATCTCTCTCTCTCTAGATCTTATAAGAACTAAGGTGTATAAATGGTAAGGTGGTATAAGAATTGTTCATCAATGTCAGCATATTTGCACTGGTTACAAGGCTGGGAATCTCAAGTTGCAATGAAGTTGATTAAATCAAGGATTATGAGTTTGTGGCTATTTTTTGTGTAAACCTTCCGCCATAGCCTTTCCTCTTGAAGGTCACTTAGGCTCAGTTGGGAGCACCAATTGATGCGTACATCATCGAAGCTTCCATGCTAGTGATACAGATTTGGCATTATTGGTATGATGGATAAAGCTTATCAATCAATGTGCTTTCGACGGAATAGGTATAATGCTTATGTTCTTCTCCTCATGGTCATTTAAGGGAATATAATGCAGATGTTTTGTGTCATTCTCATGTAGATGTTGTTTCAATTGTCTTGCATAAGTTCAAGGTGTCATTGTCTGTTAAGGGAATTTCAGGGGCAATGGTTGATCCACGCGCAATAGGTGTACATGTGATGTTGTTTGACATACTTCTCATATTGAAACTATTTGGGTCATAGTGTCTGACAAGAATCACATTCTTAAGGAGTGTGTGTGAATTTGTGTGCTTGACTCGGTATGTGTGTATCCATGTGTCTGTGTGTACGTGTTATTTTGGTATAAGTGCATGAGTGTCTGGATGCGAACCTGTCCAAGGGTGAGTTTCTATGTGCTTGAGTTAGATCATATGAGGAAGAGGAATTGTGATTGTTTGGACGAGTTGGTGAATAAGTGAGACATTCTCAGTGTGTGCCCTTGGGTGTTTGAGTATTTGAGTAATTTAGCTAATGTTTGTGTGTATAAGGATGTTGATATGCAAAGAATGTGTGGTTTTGAGCACAGTTGTTGGTACAGTAGTGAAGAGGTGAGTGTGCAATGCATGAGTGTGGGAGTGTTTGAGTGTGCAGGCTTAGGTAGGAAGTGGAACTAAAATTGAAGGTGAGTTGTGAATGACTTGCGAGTAATATATTTGTGAGAGTTAGCAAGATTCTCATAAGGAAGTGAGAGTGAAGAAGAGAAAAGGAAGTAGATAAAAAAAGCGGGTGTATTGGTGCACATTTGTGAGCTAAGGGTGAGTAAAGCTTGCCCAAAAATAAAAATCTAAGCAATTTATTGTGGGAAAACATTCTTCTCTGCGGCTTCGTAAAAGCCCAACATTTGGCAAGCACAGTGGGACTTGGCTTAGCATATCCCAGAGAGATTGCTACGGGTTCGCTTGGTGCCCCGTTCATGTGGTATAGCCATTCGGCCCCATAGTTGCTTGGTCTTGGTAAAGTGATGGCACAAAGAATGCAAGTTAGGGACTTTCAAAAGGTCGGCCCAAGGATGATGAACTCTAGATGGGCTAGAAGAGGAAGTGGATTTGGGCACCCAATGAGGAATCACGCATATGAATATCGTTGGTTGGGTCCTGCTTCGAACTACATTCGATGTTGGTGTTATGAGGAGGTTGGGCATATAGCCAAATATTGCCCTCGTGTATGCACCCCGTTGGATTTTGTCCCCACATGTGCGGATTGCGGGAAAAAGCAGTTATGTGACACGTGTGTAGCTCAAAAGAAGTGATTGTCGGAAAGGTTACAACAAATGGACTTGATAGGTGTGTATCTTCTTTGTGTGTGGAGGTTGACAAGAGTGGAGTTACTTCGTCGATGGAGACTGCAAAGAGCAAGTGAAAGCAAGGACACTAGATCTCCGGACTGAGACTTGGTAGAACTTGTGAAAAGCCTGAAATGTCAAGTCAATTGGCTGCATGTGGAGCGGGATGGCGATAAGGTCAAGATGGAGAGAGTAGAGGGAAATCAAGTGAAAATGGCAGAGGTCTTAGGAACTTGGGAAAAGCAAATGCGATTGGCGGAAAGTGAGAATAAAGAGTTAAAGGGGGAAAACAACAACTTAAAAAGACAAATCCAAACACTTGAGCATGAAAGTGGGGTTAGAAGGGGAAAGAAAATGAGAAAAGAAGTCTTGGACATTAGAATTGGTCTGGTAATGGTAGACTGCTACAATGTTATGACTGAAGAAGAGCCCTCAAGAAACGAGGATGACTTGATGATGAGATTCAAACAAATGGAGCATGAAATCGAGAAGATACATTGATCAAGCGGGTAAGGTGGGTAAGGAGTTCCACCTAGAGTTAGAAAGGATGAGGTGTGCCCAAGCAGAGAATGATGAGAAAGTGAGACAGATAGAGAAGAAAAATGAGAGGTTGACTGGCAAGCTAGGCAAATGGATGAGTCAGAGAGATGAAGAGAGACAAAAATGTGTAGAAGGGGACCAAAAAGTAGGGAAAATGGAGGAAGAGTTGAAAGCGGTATTGAACAAGTTAGAGGCATTAGGAGTGGGGTTAGAAGGGATGGAGAAGTTGGCAAAGAAGGTGGATGAACTTGTATTAGAAAATGAAAGTAGAATCTAGGAGGATAGAACGATCCGAGAAGAGCTTGAGAAGCTTTCTGACCTAGTCGGGAAGAGGAAGGATGTTCCCCTTGAATCCGACAGGAGGATGAGAGATTTGGAAGAGGAGAAGGAGAAAGTGTGGAATCGGTTCCAACATGTTGATTGTGAGTTTTTCCAATTCCAAGGTGGTATTGAGCAAAATAAACAAGGGATAAGGGACTTACCAGTAAAGATTGAGGCATTGAGGAGTGTAGTAATGAATGGTGGCCTTCCATACCATATTGCCTAGCTAGAGGACAATATCAGCAAAGTGTCAAATCATGTGGAATCTTTGCGAACCTGAGGTTGGAGGTGAAAGAGGAGTCGACAAGGCAATGGATGTTGGTAGGGACGACTTAAGTCTGATTAGGGTTTGCTTGGTCAGGATTGCAAGTTGGAGATGTGAGGACGGATGGATCGAGTATGTTGTACGCTTAGGAACTGAAGTGACACTTTTTGAGGTTTCAGGTCGACGAGGTGGTTAGTATGTGCGGGCTTTGAGAGGGAGGGTTGACCATGGCATTAGTGGTCGGATTTTGGCTTGAGTAGAGGTAGAGAAGAGATGTGTCTCATCGGGATGTCCACAGGGGGATATATGTATGTGCATCGTGATTGGGATGGTTGGGAAAAAGGCCCTTTCTTTTCTCTCCTAATTCTCGAGATCTTTGAAGAAAAAAAAGAAATCTATATGTTTGTGTATGTGTGTGTGTGGCTACACGCCTATGTGGACTGATAGATGGGTGGACCCACTTTGGTCGGGTGGTCAAAGCCATGAACCGACGTCGGTTTCTCATAGGGCTAGCAGTGTGTGCATCATGCACTACGTTGGGTTGGTAGATGGGTGGAACAAACTCGATTGAGTGGTCGAGTCCACGAGTCGCATTCAGCTTCAACGTAGGACGGCTTGTGTGAGTAAATGTAAATAAATAAATAAATGAAAAATAGAAAAAAAGGAAAAAACTCCTCGCTCGAGGGGGGACAGAAGAGAGGTGAGAGGGCATGATGCCTGGTTGGGTATGTGTATGTGTTGTGGGGATATGGGTAGATGTGGACTCCTGATGAAGCATGTCAAATCGACGCTTAAGCTTTGCTAGCATTTTGGCTTCGATGTGTTTGTGGAAGACTTGGAATTTGGGGGATCCAATCGTGCTAGGTACCTTGTTTGTCTGCAAACCTTTGGGAAGGGTTCAGTTTGGCTCTTAGGTGGTACAACAACTTGTGAAGCCCAAAATCGTGTTGATGACGAGTGGTCTTGTCGAGATGACCCAGCATTAGACCTGAGAGGTCTTTGTCGTATATTCGTCAAGTTAGAGAGGTGGGTTGGTGACCAAGCATAGGATCTGATTGATGAGGAAAAGAGCACATAGTAGATGAAAATGTAAGTGGGACTAGAAAACCCTAGGTGGGAAGGAAATGGGAAATGGACGAGAGAATTTGGGTTAGAAATGGGAAGAGAAACGAGGGAGTGATTGTATAGACGGAAGAGTGTTGAGAAGGGAATGTGGGGATGCTTTTTGCTTGCATGAGTACAAGATGTGTGCAAAGAGGATGTCAAACATGCATCTGTGTTGCGGATTCATGATGTGTTGGTTCCCGTTGTTTTGATGCATACTTTTGTTTTGATGAAAAGTGGTCTAATGCTTTTGATGAGTTTGTAGACGCGAAGGACATGACAGTTGAAGGTGCAAGAAAGTATATGATGTCGGTAAGTAATGTGATTGATTTTGATACTAATCGATGTTGAGTGTATGATTGCACATACTTCGTTAGGAAAAGGATGGAATAGGTAATTAATCTATGGAAATGTTTGGATGACTTGATGTGGCTCATTTCAAGGGGGAGGAAACCTCTATGATCGGGACAAGCGGGCTTTTGCCTATAACGAAAGCTGTGCAGGTTGGAAAGAGGATTTCCTCTAGAAGGAATACAAAGGTCACTATGGTAGTTGGGGGTCCGCATGAAAGTTTGCTTCTGTAAGATCACACAACTGTGAAAGAGGCGTGTTCACAGATGGGAGAACAACGATTTATTTGATGATTGTGCTTTTGCAATGAAAAAAAACAAGAAAAGGGGACTGTTGGGCACTCTTCATCGGATCGGGCGAGGAGTGCAGGGAGAGAAGGGAATAAAAAGGCTTTTCCTGGCTGCGTATCCTCACCTTGCTTTTGAAGCTTGGACTGGGGAACTTCACACAAGCATCCAATGCCCCTCAAGGATTCTATTGTGATGAAGAGTGGGATAGTTCCCAGGTGCATCCTGCTTCTGAATTTATGAGTTGTTGTTGAGGAGTATGAAACTCGAGTCGTATCAAGCAATTGTATTTCCCTTCAAACTCCTGCGTGGTTAGACTCAATGGAGTGTGGTTGCTGGGATGGTACATGCATATTTGGAGATATCTTCAAGATTTCTGTTAAATTCTGCATCTTGAACATCTGTTGCAGGTGCTATAAACACTAAAGTTGGAAGAGCTCTTATCATCACATTTAAAATTACGATTCATAATATCTTTATCCAAGCTAAGCATAAAATTGTTTCATACATAGAGATTAAAACGTGCATGAAGAAACAATGTATGAATGTAACAGTCTCTCCACATTTCATGCACGTTAGCACATGTGAATTTTGAAATGACAGGGATCGATCCGTAGCAATAACATGCATTATCATTGGTTGTGTGTCTTCCCATCCATAAATCGAAATCAGTTCCTCGTCTCGGTGCAACATTTCACGTTCCTTTTCATGTCTTGTCAGCTCATGTCTCCCTTTAAAATGGCTAAGGCATTAGGATTTTTTTTTGGAAGGATATGTATGTGTTTTTCTGAATACAGGTCTGCAAAGTGATGCAGTGAATCCTTGATTCCCAAAGACTCATTTTTCTCGACCAAATTCTGTTGTTCAAAATCGCATCGATCCACTATGAATCAGTTGCTCCCCAATAGTTTGGGTTTGTCTGCACCTTATGGCTTCCCCAGACTTCGCTGGAGGTTAATGCTAAAGATGATCTAGGAGTGGATTATCAGGTTGAATTGATCGCGAAACATAGATTCAAAGTATAAAAAAATCTTACGATTTTAACGCAGGTCTCAAGAAAAATTTTCAAAACCAAGATCTTTTTTCTTTTGCGAAGATAAAACAATGAAACTATTGTTTAATTAAATTGTCATGATTGATCTTTTTTCTTCGTGTTTCAAGAATGAAAATATGTGTTTGAACTCTGTGAATGTAGAAGCGCTTGCTTTAATTGCTTTAATGATGAGAGTTTCTCATCAATCTATACACCGTATCAGTAATGCATTTTAATTTTGCTTTCAGTAATGAGCTTATGCAAGGTATGATCCTCTGAACTCTTCAAATTCGCTCCGTGGATCTAAAAGTATCTGCAGTATTGCGTCTAAAATGCATACACATACGATGTACATATCTACAAGTCTGCATCGTGATCACTAGCTCTCTGCGTTGATGGAAAAAATCCAGACCGCTATGGACGTCCTTTGCAAGACAGAGGATAGAGGCCAATCTCCCTGAGTCCATGACAAGGGCAATCTCTTAAGCCAAAAGGTTACAGGAATTTCTCACTATGAATTTGAATCTCTTTAAGTTCACCACATTGCACAAGGAATTTCTCATGCATTGATTCGAGCGGGCATTTTAGAGTCTAGTTCATGACGAAAAAGAATGAAGTTCAAACCATGAGAGTATATCTTTACTTACTCTCTCGTTCACTTTCACCCCTTTCTGAGAAAACCGCGATAACGGAAGTGTGTGTGGGGGAATCAAAGGGAGTGGGAGAGGGAATAAGAGAGTGAGAAAAGGAAAAAGGGGAGAGAAAAAGTGAAGGAAAGTGCATGCGTGTGAGGTTGTGAGCGTGCTAGCAAAGAAGAGCTTGAGGAAAGAGGGGAAGTGAGTGTGTGTGTGTGGGTGTATTTGAATGAATGTGTGCGAGCGGGTGAAAGCATGAGTGTATCCATGAATATATGTGTGTGAAAAGTGAGTGTGAGGGGGAAAGAGAGAAAAGGTGCGAGAAGGTACGTGCATATATACACACACATACACATACACATACCCACATACACATATACATGCAAACATATACACATACATATATGCATACATATACACATATACATACATATACACATATACACATATACACATATACACATATACACATATACATACATATAACATAAACACACAGATACATATCCACATATAGATGTACACACATACACATGTATGCATATACACTCATTCATATAAAATACATGCTTTTATCCCACAACAATATGTGTGTATGTGTAAACATGTATATGTGAATATGTGTTGTTTATTTTTTACTCCAAGGGAAAAGATTTGCACTGAGGCTATTGGTTTGCCCAAATGACCTGAAATCGACCTATCTGCCTTCTTCAAAATCCTCAATAAGGCGTAAAGGACACTCTCTTCTTGCTCACACTTCCTATGCTCTCCCTCAATTTCTAACCCATGTCATTCCCCCGCTCTCTCACACACATATACTACTGCACACTCTCACTCACATATGCTTAGATTTACCGTGCACACATACTTCTGTTTTCCCTCTCTTTTGCTCATTATCATGCACACACACATGCACACCCCTTTTGCCCTTCTTACTCACTCTCTCTTTCACAAACCTCCTTTAACCCTCTTTTCTCTCACCCTTTTCTCTTATTCACCCATTCACTGTGTGTATATATACATATGTGCATGTGTATGTGTATATGTATAAACATATACAAGTGTATGTATATGCATGTGTATATGTATGAAACATGCATATGCGTGTGGATGCATTTCCATTTGCATCCATGTGCATGCATGTGAATGTACATGCATGAGGATGTGCATATACATGTATTTAAGTATATGTCAATGTGTGCATGTGTGTATATATATGCAATAATGCATGCATGCAAGTCTTTTTATGTGGTTGCAGAAATGTTTGTGCATATGCATGTGTATGTGTGTGTATATATGTGTATGTATGTGCATGTGTATATATGTATATGTGTGAACGTGCATCTTCATCATGTATAAGTGTACATGTGCATATCAATAAGTGTGAGTATGCTAACTAATGAAAATAACACAATTCAAATGATATACAAAGAATGGAAGAATGTTATCTGAGTCACCTAATACTTAAAGGAGGAGTCATCTTCGTTGGAGAATTCCTCTCCTATTCGTTGCGGAAAGTGTAGAAGACCTTCTCACGATCAAGATTCTTGCCAACAGTTGAACTTTCAAATGAAAACTGGTACCAATTGAAAAATCCAATGAACTTGAAACTTTGGTCACTCAAATTAGACACCTATAGCTTTCATATGAGCTATGAAACACTAAATTTGGGGTAGTTTGGGTTGGAAACTCTTTGATACAAAACAGGCTACTTGTCCACTCAGGTAGGCTAAAAACTAGACTCCACTAAAAACTGAATAACTCACAGAGCATAAAGAATTTCATAAAACTCTTTTAGATAGAGGAAGTACTTGAGATAAGCTTTCCAACGAATGTTTAAACACTAAAATTGGGTAAATATATTGAGAGATATAACTCTCACAAGTAGACTACCTAGAAATGGGTGTGCGGCTGGACATACTCTATGAGAGTGAACTGAACGAAATGACTCAAACCAAATGAACTAGCTACAAAGGGACTTCCACGCCTTCTTCCTCTCTTCTTGAGTGTTCTCCCTTGCCTCTTTTATACCCAAGTGACCAAAAAACTCTCATGATGAGTTTGAGAGCTCTTCTCCATCATTTCTCCACTACTTTGGACAGCCACTCCTCTTACAGTTCAGTTTTTGGATTTGATTCTCTTTTGAATGATTCTCTTTTGGCCTCCACTACTTGCTGAAGTAAATGCTTCTATTTTTCATTTTTGTATTTTCCTTCTACTTGAAGAAAATCCTTTTTGCAAAAATATATACGAGCTTACTTCTTTATTTTTAACACTCCCCCTCAAGCTCACATGTGAGATTGCACCTTCAGCCATATCCTGCAAGTTGATGTCATCCTTGAACCTCTTTAGCTTAGAAGCATCTAAGGACTTTGTAAACATGTCTGCAACCTAGTCATTAGTTCCAATGAACTTTATATCCACATCCTTGCTCAAAACTTTTTCTCGAACATAATGATAATGCACTTCTATGTGCTTGCTTCGTGCATGAAACATTGGATTGTTTGTCAAGTGAATGCTTGACATGTTGTCACCATAAATTGGAATGGTCTCCACTTGCACATCAAGATCAACCAAGAGCTTCTTAATCCACATAGCTTCACAAGTTGCAAAGGCTAAACCTCTATATTCAGCTTCTGTAGATGATAGTGCAATAGTAGGTTGCTTCTTTGAGCTCCATGTGATAGGTTTGCTACCTATGATGAACACATAACCTGAAGTGGATCTTCTATCTTCCTTCAAACCAGCCCAATCAGCATCACTGAAGCCTTTTACCTGCAATTCTTCATCATATCTATAAAATAAGGCATGATTGACTGTGTGCTTCACATATCTTAACACTCGTTTGGCTGAATTTAAATGTTCACTTTTTGGAGCTTGCATAAATTGAGAAAGAACTCCAACAATATAACACAAATCTGGTCTTGTGATTGTAGCATAGATCAATGAACCTATAATACTCCTGTATGTAGTTACATCATGTAACTTCTCTCCATCATTTGAGCATAGCTTCACATTTGTGTCCATAGGTTGAGTGAGTGGTTTGCATTCACTCATTCCAAATCTGAAAAGAATATCCAATAGGTACTTTCTTTGCATCAAGTAAATGTCATCTTTCCCATATACTATTCCTAAAAAGTATTTCAGCTCACCAAGATTTGAAATTTTAAACTCCTTACCGAGTTTTCTTTTTATCTCTTGTATTCCTGCAACATTACTTCCTGTTATGATGAGGTCATCAACGTATATGCAAATATATACTTGCTTGCCTTCTTCTTTCTTCATGTAGAGAGAGGGATCTGCACTACTTGGACTATAACCACACCTTGTGAGGTACTCGACCAATCTTTGATTCCAAGCACGTGGTGCTTGCTTCAGCCCATACAAAGCTTTCTTCAATCTACAAACAAAATTTGGATGCTTTTTGTCTTCAAATCCAATCGGTTGACTCATGTATACCTCTTCTTGAAGTTCCCCATTGAGAAAAGAGTTTTTTATGTCAAGTTGGTATAATGGCCATCTCCTTGCTGCACTCACTGCAATCAAGGTTCTAATTGTTCCCATCTTTGCAACTGAGCTGAAAGTCTCTTCATAATCGATGCCTTGAGTTTGCTTGAATCCTTTTGCTACTAGTCTAGCTTTATGCCTTGCTAGAGAACCATCAGCATTTCTCTTTATTTTAAACACCCATTTATTTGGAACAATCTTCATACCTTCAGCCTTTGTAACTAGCTCCCATGTGTGATTGTCCTTGAGAGCTTTCATCTCTTCTTGCATAGCTTCTTGCCATTCTTTTTGTGTACATGCTTCTTCATATGCATCCGGTTCTTTGTCTTTGACCACCTGTGTCATATATGCAAAATGCTTTGCAATAAAACTATCATGGCTCAACCTTTCAATTGGATACCTTTCTCTTGAAGACCTCCTTTCATTTCCTTTTGAACATTGCTTCTTCAACCGGTTCAACTTTACCTTTGGTGTGATCACCTCTTCATACTCTTCTTCACTTGCATTTGAATCACTATTTTGGGCAGCACTTTCAGCTTTAGATCTTTCATAAGCTGATGTTAATGATGAGGAATGACTCCTTAGCCTCCCCTTCCATGTTGAGCTTTCTCCAAGTGATGTAGAAGCTTCTGGACCTGACATTTGAGTGCTTGTTTGCTGAAATTCTTCTTGGATAGCACCTCCATCATCTTTGCAATCTTCTTCAAGAATCTTCTCTTTCCTTTTGTCTCCAAACCATGGTCTTAGCTCATCAAATACCACATGTTGTGAGATGTGTAGCTCCTTTGTCACCGAATTGTAGCACCTGTATCCCTTTTGCTCCGATGAATATCCAATGAAGATACATTTTTCTGACTTTGCCTCCATCTTTGTCCTTAGTTCTTGAGGGATGTGAACATAACACACACATCCAAAAACTTTGAGATGTGTAAGGTTAGGTTTCTTACCGGAGTAAACCTCCTCGGGAGTTAGATTATGCACTCCAGCCGTTGTACACTTGTTCATCAAATAAACAGCCGTACTAGTTGCTTCAGCCCAATAGTTTAGTGGCATCTTCATCTCGTTGAGCATGCATCTTGCAACTTCTGTAATATGTCGATTTTTCCTTTCAGCTATTCCATTTTGTTGAGGTGTGTATCTACATGTAAATTGTCTCTTGATGCCATTTTCATAAAGAAAATCTGAAAATTCTTTGGAGAAATATTCTCCTCCTCCATCGGACCTCAAGGTCTTTATGTAGCGTCCTGTTTTCTTTTCTACCTGTGCTTTAAATCTCTTGAACATGGAGAACACATCTGATTTTTGTTTTATGCAAAACATCCATACTTTTCTTGAATGATCATCAATAAAAGTGATAAAATATCGATTACCAGCCACCGATGGTTGTTGTGATGGTCCCCATACATCCGTGTGTATCAAGTCGAGGACATTCCTTGCCACATAGTTGCTTTTCTTGAATGGTTGTCGAGTTTGCTTTCCTAGTTGGCATGCTTCACAAAACTCATGTAGTCCAACATCATTGAATCTTGGAAGACCTCTTACCACTTCATGGTTGCTCATGTCCTTGAGCTTGGGAATGTTGATATGTCCAAACCTTTTGTGCCACAAACCGATTTCAGCAATCCTCTTGTTTCCAAACTGAATATACATCACCTTTCCATGTGGTTGTTGAATGTCCAAGGTGAACATCCTACCTTCTTTCCTTCCTTGAGCAATGACCTTGAATCCTTCTTTTGGATTCTTTATAAAGCAGCCTTTTTCATTGAAGATAACATGATATCCTTTCTCTACCATTTGTCCTACTGAAATCAAATTCTTTGCAATAGTAGGAACATGAAGAACATCAGCCAATACCTTTCTATCTCCAAGCTTGATATCTCCAACATGCTCAATTGCGTGTTGAGTTTCATCGCCGGTCTCCACACATCCTTTTCCACTTGGAGCTTGTAGCTTTGTGAATAAATCTCCTTGGCATGTCATATGGTTGCTGCAACCTGACTCTATGAACCATTTTTGGTCATCACTTCTCGAGTTGTTGTAGTCATGCTTCATGGCAAGCATGGTTTGCTTGTCTCCTTCACTTGATGTACTCGTATAGTTATTTTGGCTCCTTTGGTTGCCTCCATTCAGCCTTCCATTCTTTTGCCAACAATCATTTGCATAATGTCCTAGTTTACCACAATGATAACATGTTATACCTTTGTGAGGATTGTATGAACCTCGAGCTCTTCCTCTATTTCTTCCTCGACCTCTTCCATGTGTGTTTTCATTTGAGTTGTCCTTGTTGTCCTCCGAGTTGTGCTGGCTGAAATTTGTGTTGTTGTAGCTTCTTCCTCTTCCTCTCGAGCCTCCTCTTGAGTTCCTTCCTCTATCTCTTCCTGCATATAACATTTGACTATGGTTGTCCTTACCTTTGTTGCCTTCTTCTTGTTGAGCTACCTCTTCAGCCACAAGATTTGGTATAATCTCGTCGAATGTTGGTAGAGGGTCTCTATAAAGAATGTTTGTGATAAGGGGCTTCCACTTTTCTTCACTCCTCAAGCCATTGAGGGCTGTTTGGACGATGTCTTCCTCTTCTATCTTGCATCCAACTGATGCTAGCTGATCTCGAAGCTCCTTGATCCTCAATGTATACTCACTAATGCTTTGGTTTGAGCTTTTCTTCATGTTGTTGAGCTCGTTCTTGAGTTGCATCCTCAGAGACCTTGTTGAGGTAGCATACACCTTCTCCAATGCTTTCCAAACTTCTTTGGCTGTTTCTAAGCTTTGCACATGACCAATCATAGTGTTAGAAATAACTTGTGAGATGAGGGACATCACCCTTCGATTCCTCTCTTCCCAATCAGCAAATTGTCTCTTTTGTGCCGGAGTAATGTTGGGATCTTCAAGGTCCACTGGTTGTGGATCATGTCCACTAACTAGACTCCATAAACCTTTATCTTTAAGGTAATTTATCATTCTATACCTCCAAGACTGAAAATTGTCTTTGTCTAACTTCTCAACTTGTTGTCCTAAATCAGCCATTGAAAACTTCCAAGATTGAAGTTTACCTCAAGTATTATGTGGCGCTCTTCCTTGACTTTACCAAGCTCCCCCTTGATTTGTAGCTTCTCCTTTGCTTCACTTCAGTTCCAATTCTTTTCCTCTTTAAAATCCAATGCTCTGATACCAATTGTTGGAGAATTCCTCTCCTATTCGCAGCGGAAAGTGTAGAAGACCTTCTCAGGATCAAGACTCTTGCCAACAGCTGAACCTTCAAATGAAAACTGGTACCAACTGAAAAATCCAATGAACTTGAAACTTTGGTCACTCAAACTAGAAACCTATAGCTTTCAAATGAGCTATCAAACAATAAATTTGGAGTAGATTTGGGTTGGCAATTCTTTGATACAAAATAGGCTACCTGTCCACTCAGTTAAGCTGAAAACTAGACTCCACTAAAAACTAAATAACTCACAGAACATAAAGAATTTCATAAAACTGTTTTAGACAGAGGAAGTACTCAAGATAAGCTGTCCAACAAATGTTTAGATACTAAAATTGGGTACATACATTGAGAGATATGACTCTCACAAGTAGACTACCTAGAAATGGGTGTGCGGCTGGACATACTCTATGAGAGTGAACTGAACGAAATGACTCAAACCAAATGAACTAGCTACAAGGGGACTTCCACGCCTTCTTCCTCTCTTCTTGAGTGTCCTCCCTTGCCTCTTTTATAGCCAAGTGACCAAAAAACTCTCATGATGAGTTTGAGAGCTCTTCTCCATCATTTCTCCAGTACTTTGGACAACCACTCCTCTTACAGTTCAGTTTTTGGATTTGATTATCTTTTGAATGATTCTCTTTTGGCCTCCACTGCTTGCTGAAGTAAATGCTTCTATTTTCATTTTTGTATTTTCCTTCTACTTGAAGAAAATCCTTTTTGCAAAAATATATACGAGCTTACTTCTTTATTTTTAACAATCTTCGTGGCCAATGAAGAGGGACAACACCAGTTGTATCCTCTTGGTAAACCAATTATAACCATCCTTTGTATTCTATACAATAATGAGGAATCATCTAATCAATTGCTTCCCTTTTCCTTGATGTGCTATTCATTCCTTATCAGCAGAGGTTGTCCCCGCTTCTCCTTGGCGAGCTCATGTATAAAGTACTCTAAAAGTTCACCAAGCATAGCAAAATTCCCCTCCATTGCATCCCCTCTGTCTAGCCAACTCCAACCATTTTCTTAGTCTTGGATTTGAATCGTGATAGAAGCAACATTTTTTTTGTCATTTTCAAACTTCAAATGATAAAGGTCATATTTTTGTTGAGTCATCGGATGCACAAATAGGTCATGACCCGTCTGGGATCTTTGCCTTTCTCAATCTCTTGTCCTCTTTCCAATTCAGTAGTCCACCTATCGTCCTTTTTTCCTCAGTTGGGTCCAGCCCAGAAGAGCCTTTGGATTCTTCTCCTCTTCTCTCTTGCTTGTACCCCTTTTTTTTCCTTTCTCAATAGTTCAAAAAGAAGGCTTCTAGCCCTAGGAGTGTACCTTCAATGTTGTAAATGCTTCAGCCTACTTTCAGGACTCTTTGTGCGAGTTCGCATCAAGACCTTTGTCACATAATCCTAGTAGGAGATGGTTGAACCATGCCTTAAGAGAGAGGATTAGGAAGTAATCCTCAACCATGGCTTTTGGGGCAAGTGGTTAGCCCATCGCACTCCTAATCGGGAGGTTGTGAGTTCAATTCCCAACAACCTTCTTTGAATTCCTCAAAATACAACAAGCTGCTCCTTAATCTTTTGGATGACATTCCTTTTAGTGATTTTTTTTTTCAACGAGGGTCTGCTCCTTTGGGAGCCGACAAGAGAAATTCAGAAAGCATCACGTTCAGAAGCGTCAAATCACCTCAAAGACATCCATCTTCCTAATCAACAACCTCGATGACTTTCCGTCTGTGTCCTCAGAGACTCTCTGACAATCTTTCCCTTACATGAAGGATATGCCCCTATGAGATTTCAAAAGCCTTCTTAGCTGCACTCATCTAATTCTGCCTCTCTCTTGTATTGTCCTTCCTCCCCTTCAATCCATGCACAAAAGTCCTTCAATGCTTTTTCTTCCCATTCTTGGCCCTTACAATAGAGTGGAGCTTCTCCAAATCCCACATCTCAGCACATTTGAAAGTTTGACCTTGCATTCCCGCACACATGAAAAAACAAAAAAACAGCCAAAGAACTTCAAGGACTGATGAAATCTCTCTGCTATATCCGGTACTAACACATTTCCCCCCAAATATTCTTGGAATATCCCCCTTGGTAGATGTCGCTTCTTAAGTTGTACTCCTCAAGGATATTAGACCATCTAGGAAATGTGAACTCAGTGAATATCGTTTGAACACATGCACTCGGATATAACAACACCTTCACTAAAAGATTGGGAGCCACCTTGATTGTGTGGTATCTGTATGGGCTTGGGTTCTCATAAGTTAGAGCTATAGTGTCATCACCCATGCATGTCTTCCTCTTGAATCTCCTTTTTTGAGTTTAAAGAGATGCAAGGACAATGCTGAGCAACTAAGCCAAATGGATCCTCCGATGTATAGTTGATAAAGTTGGCAAAATCAACAAACCAAGCACCCCTTTTTCTTAATCCAGAGAGTCGATTTTGTTTCCCCTTGTTTTAGTTGTAGCTGTACGGACTCATTTACTCCCCAAGTGGATCACTACTACCATCCAAACATAGCAGGGGACCAACAAAAAATCTCCTCACCCTTCTAGCATTTCCCATACAGTGGCTCACCGTTCCTTTTTGCTCCAATCCCGGCTCCAGGGGCCACAGTTATCTCTGAAAATACCAGCATACTTCACCTTATCGAATCTGACAACCACTTGGTAGCAGATGCTGGGTGACTGATCAAACACTGAGGCAGTACCCACTTCTTTGAACCGACATGAATCAAGCCTCCAAGTCTTGACCTTCAGTCCACGAGGATGGCCAATGACTTTGGTTTCAAGAAATCCTTCTCTTCTTGAGCAACAAGGGCAGCAACCATCTCCCTTCTCCTATCCCGCACATTCACAGATATTTCCCCCTTTTTAGCCTTGGCATGGTTATCGATTGCCATCAGATCATCATAGCTATTTCCCTTCTCCTTGATAGCATGCATATGCCTCACTTTCCATCTTCCATAGGTTGTTTACCTTTGTAGCCAATGCCCTTGAGATGACCTTTTCCAAAATTGTCAAGAGAAATTTGCTTGTCTTATTTTCAAACAACATAATACCTCCCTAGTTAGCTGATACTTAATCCTTGTAAACAAATATGTAAGTCTTAGTTAGCAAGGCAGGTAATATATTGACTATAAAATGGGAGACGGCCAAACGATTTAGTGGTCTAGATATGAAAGTCTGCAAACCACAATATACAAAAAAATAAATTAAAAATGAAATCAAATATACACAACTACACATGCATACATACATATGCATACATACATACACATTCATACATACATACACATATGTACATACATACATACATACATACACATATATGCACACATACACATACATATATGCATACACATACACATACGTATATATACATACATATACACCTAAAAACACATATACACACATACATACATATACACATATGCATACGTATACACATGCACATGCATATACACATGCACATACACATACACATACACATACACATACACATACACATACACATACACATAAGCATACACATATATAAAATTATATGCATATATATATATATATATATGTATATTGATTTATTTATTTTTATTAATATGTCTTTCTTTTATGAACTTACAGGTTATTATCTGAAAAGTTTTTACCAAGTCAGAATATTCTTCCTACCTCACATGATGAAATGAAGAAGATAATCAACAATCTTGGTATAGATTATCAATGTATACATGCATGTCCTAATGATTGTATTTTATATAGAGGTGAATATGTAGACTCTTTGCGTGTCCCAAATGTCAATCTCCTCGATATAAGGACGAAGAAGGTAAAATCCCAAAAAAGGTATTGAGACATTTTCCATTGGCTCCACGGATTAGACATATGTTTTAAAGCTTCGAGTTATCAAAGCTTTTGACATGGGGACATGATCACAAAAGTAATGATGGAATAATCAGAATTCCTCATGATAGTGTTGCTTTTCAGCATATTGATTCTACATGGCCTGAATTTGCACAAAATCCACAAAATCTAAAGTTAGGATTTGCATTAGATGGGGTTAATCTATTCTCCATGAAATCCAGTAAATGGTCAACATGGCTAGTGGTAGTCATAAACTACAATCTTCTGCCATATCTTAGGAATTAAAAAGGAACATTTAATGCTTTTACTTTTAATCCCAGGAAAAAGACAAGTTAAAGATATGAATATATATCTTGCTCCTCTCATTGACGATCTCCAAGAGTTATGGAGAGGTATTAATGTCATTGATGTATCAAAAAGCATCAATGAAAGACATATTACGATTTGTGGTATTGTGGCTTGGATTATTCACAATTTTCCAGGATATGGTGTTTGTTTAGGTATTGATGTAATTTTTTCATTCAATATGCATACAAATAAATGTGAGTTAATCTAATTATATTTGTATTGTTTTCATGATGCAAGAATATCTACTAAAGGTTATAAATATTGTCCATATTGTGGTGATTGGTTGAGATCAATCTATAGTAAGAATCTCAACAAAAATATTTATCTTCGACATCGAGATTCTTGCCTGATGATCATCCATTAAGATTTAAAAGAGAAGCGATACATATTAATGGAAAGTTTGAAACAGGTTAGTGTCCAAAACCTATGACACCTATGGATTGGTATAAAAAATGGACAGATGGACCTCTGATAGATCCAGAATCAGAAATCTTCAATGATGATGAAGATAATGAGTATGTGAAGAGAGGTAAAGGAAAATTGGCACTCGCAGAGAGGATATTGATATGGTATTCTTTGAAGTATTGGAAAGAGTTAAAAATATGTCATCTTCTTGATCCTATGCATATATTCAAGAATATTGGTTATTCACTATGGCAACATCTTCTTGGACTAAAAGATACCATAGCATCAAGGAATGATTTGAAAGATCAAAACTCAAAACCAAAGTTATGGCTAGTTTTTGATAGACATTGACAGGAAACGACTTATGCACCTGCTCCTTGGGTACTTACACCAAAATAGATACAGACAATCAACAATAGGATTCAATTGATTCGGACTCCTACAAGATATGGAGCATCTTTCCAAAACATGGTTACTATGGATGATAAGAGCTTATCTGGGTTAAAGGCCTATGAATGGCATACCTTTTTGAAACATATTTTACCTTTGGTTATCGATGGATATACAACAAAAGGAGTACGAGATGTGATCTATCATCTTGGATCGCTTATAAGGTAATTATGATACTTTTATATTTAATATATATGAATATTTGATATCTTTTATTTTTGAAACAACTTCTTTATAATTTTTTTAATGACGTGTATATGTGGATTACATCAAAAGAGATTGACAAAAACTCGATCCCACAAAAGAAGCGTGAATGCAAAGAGCTACTATGTTTGATGGAGAAAGAGCTTCCTACTTCATTTTTTGATATTCAGGTTCATTTATTAGTCCATCTTGTAGATGAAATAGAGATTGCAGGTGTTGTGTTATAACTTATGGAATATGTTGAACAATGCATTGTTGGAGTGTAACATGGAATATGTTGAACAATGCATTGTAACATATGGAATATGTTGAACAATGCATTGTTGGAGTGTAACATGGAATATGTTGAACAATGCATTGTTGGAGTGTAACATGGAATATGTTGAACAATGCATTGTTAGAGTGTTAAATTATTAATCTATTAATGTGTTTATGATGTTTTGATATAGCACCTGAAGGTTCATGAGGAGCGTGCAAGGCGTGAAAGGGTGGATATCAATAATCTGAATAATTATTATTTATCTTGTAAATAAACCTGCGTAGAAGGTTCTATTGTTAGAAACAGTTAGAAAAGTAATGGTTAGAATAAGGGTCATTGTAGACCACAATTTCTGTTATTGAAAGCAATGTCTTTCTGTAAAAGTTACCAACTTTTAGTTTCACACTTGCTTTTCAAAGCCACTCTCATGTAACCACTCTTTTTGACGTAATCAAAATTCCTATAAATACATGCACTCTGGGGACTGTCGAAACAGAGTGCATGGGGGGAGATTGCACCCAATACTGCGTTCAGTCTCATCTCTTGTTGTCTCTATTTTTCTGTGTGTTTTTTGCGTTCGTAATCTCTGTATGCGTGTGAGCAAGATCCTGACAACAGTGGTATCAGAGCTTTGCACGCGTCAATACAGAGGGTTCTGTTCTCTGTTCGCGATTCCGATTCTGATTCCGATTCCGTCTCCGGTTCCGGTTCCGGTTCCTGTTCCTGTTCCTATTTTTGTTCCAGAACCAGAACCTACATTTACACCTACATTTACAACACCTACGTTTACTCCAAGGCATCGACTAAGGCAAAGAACTTAGGCAATACATTGGCAACATTGGCACCCAAGGCTCCCTTGGCGACCGTTGGCTACGCGCGAGGCAATTTTAATTTTGAGTGGCAATAGAGAGGTTTAGATTCCCTAAGGTAGGAGGATTTGAACCCACAAACTCCTACTTTCAAGGGAAGTACTTTTACCACTACACTCTTTCTTGGAGTTGTCACTCAAGTTCTCTCCTCTTATATTTAACATAATTTGTAGTTTTTCTTACTTTTCAAGGCGGCACGGTGCGATGCGACGCGGCACATCTCAGGGTACATCCTGTCAGGGTACACTTCTCAGGGTACACCAGGGTACATCCAGACAGGGTACATCCTATCAGGGTACATCCAAACAGGGTACTTTTCTGCTAGGGTACATTTCCTGAGGGTACATCCTGAGAGGAGAGCACTAGGTTAAGGGTCCAAGAGCACCATGGAGGATTATAGTAATTCACCTCAACCTGAGGCAACACTTGAACAACAACTAGAGCTTTTGCATCATGAGCTTCGAGGATCTCAAAATGAGATTTGACAATGTGATGAAGTCCTCCAACAGATACAAACTGAGGAAGACAACCTTACGAGAGTAGTAAAAGCTATTGTTTCTGCCCAATCTGATGTTACTCATTCAAAGATTGGCACTATAAACTACCAGTTTCTACGATTATGGCCGAAAGGATGGGCCTTTAGTCCTTTCTTGGCTGTCATAGTTTAGTGATTTTTATACTGATGAAACGTATGCTGAAAGTGAAAAAAATAAATTTGCCACTAACTATTTAGTAGGTAAAGCTCAACTCTGGTGGAATGTCCTGCGGCACAGTATTGAGCGTCCAACAACGTGGAAGGCTTTCCAAGAAAAAGTGAAGGATTCTTTTCTTCCTCCTCAATACCATTTGCATGTTTGGCGTGCATGGACGACCCTTACATGGAAGGAGGGTGATATGGTTACTACCTACACAGAGCGGTTCTGGCAAAATTTACTACTTGTTCGAATGCTTGAAGATGTATCAGAGGATATCTTGCAGTAGAAATATGAAGATGGTTTGGAGGTGGGAATCCAAGCTAAGCTTCACACCCTACGACCTAAAACCCTCAACGAGGCTATATCTTTCGCCTATGAAGCAAAAAAATAATTCCAGTACATAACCAAGTCAATCCGTCTACAACAACCGTGCCAACGAACACTTTATGTTAAACCTACATTTCCTATGAAGCGTACTTTTAATGCCCCATCTTACCATAGTTTTTCTCGTCCTCCACAATCCAATTACTCAACTCCACCTGTTGCTTCATCTCTCCAACCAACCAAACCACCTACCCTTCAAACTTCAGCGGTGGATGCCGAATAGAAGCGACCACGAATCACTTGTTGGAATTGTGGTAAACCTGGACATACAAAAATAAAGTGCAGATTGCGACCGCTTCACATGAAACCGGCTACAACTCAATTGCATAACATGGAGGTCCATAATGAAGAAATTCCTCTTGTTTGGAAAGAGGAATCATTGGAGAAGGACTTAAGTATCTTGGGTAACGATATCTCTCTTCACTCTCTACTTTGCATGCAGGGTACAATAAATAACAAACTAGTACAAACGTTTCCTTCCTTGTATAAAGTGAAAGCTGCATTTCAAGGTAGTTGTTATAATGTAACACAAGAAGTGCAAGATGTTACAATTAGCATAGGACCATATGTTGATTCACGAACATTTTTAATTGCACCTTTGCAACCTTACGATGTTATACTAGGTATGCCTTTTCGTCACCATTATGACCCACATATTGACTACCATACACATACCTTTAACTTTGAATTCAAAGGTCAAATCATTACTTTGTTTGCACGACATGATTTCCAACCGTTTCCACTGATTAGTCACACTCAAGTAAAGCGTGCATTTATGAAAGGATTCAACTCATGCATTGTTTTGTCAATGTCATCAATGATTATACTCATACACTTCCTGATGCATATAAACCTTTCATGAGTACTTATAAGGATTGTTTTATGTCTGAGTATCCCTCTGAACTACCACCATCTCAAGGATCCTTTGACCATAGCATAGACTTAGTCCCTGGTAGTTCTCCTCCTCATAAAGCACCTTATAGACATGGCCCACTACACCAAAAGGAAATAGAAAACCAAGTAAAAGACCTACTATAGGAAGGACTTATAAGGACTAGTTCTTCCCCATTTGGAGCACCAGTTCTCTTAGTAGAGAAGAAGAATAAAACTTATCAAATGTGCGTTGATTATAGAGCCCTTAACAAGATCACAATAAAGAACCTATTCCTCGAATAGATGATCTCTTAGATAAGTTACGAGGAGCTCGTGTCTTTAGTAAAATTGATCTTAAATCGGGTTACCATTAGATTCGTATGACACAAAGTGATATTTTTAAGACTGCATTTAGAACTCAAACTGGCCATTATGAATTTATGGTAATGCCCTTTGGACTTACTAATGCCCCTGCTACATTTTCACGAATGATGAACAATATTTTTCTTGATTATCAAGCTTTTGTTCTTGTATTCTTTGATGACATACTTATTTACAGTAAGAATGATAGTGAACATGAAAAGCATCTTGAAACAATTTTTCATTTGTTACGAGAGAACACACCATGCTAATCCTGAAAAGAGTTACTGCTTTCAACGTAAGCTAGAATATTTAGGACATATTATTTCAAGTGAAGGTGTGCATGTGGATCTGAAAAAGATTAGAGTTATAGTAGAATGGCCTACACCACAATCAATCAATGATGTTCGTTCTTTTCTTGGGTTGGCTAGTTTCTATAGGAAGTTTGTTCGATATTTTTCTTATTTAGCATTGCCTCTTACCTTGTTGTTGAAAAAGAAAATAAAATTTGCATGAGGACTTACCCAACAATAGTCCTTTGAAAAACTGAAACATGCACTTTCACATGCACCTGTTTTACAGTTACCTGATTTTTCACAACCCTTTCATGTCGTTACTGATGCTAGTGGTTCAGGAATAGGTGCTTTTTTAATGCAAAATGACCATCCCATTGCATTTGAGAGTAGGAAGCTTAAGCCCTCACAACAAAATTATAGTACGTATGATAAAGAAATATTAGCAATTGTGCATGCCTTGCGAATTTGGAAACACTATCTTATGGGCTCTGAGGTCTTAATCTAAACCGATCAACAGGCTATTAAGCATTTATTAAGTCAACCTTTAATTTCTGATAGGCATCTTAAATGGGCATCATTCATTCAAAATTTCCAACCCATGATACAATATCAGCCTGGTAAAGCTAATGTTGTAGCTGATGCTCTTAGCCGTTTTCCTTCGCATTCTGTTGTTTTGAATAATATTTCTGCCATCCAAATACATTCTTTTCAAGAAATGGTTTCCACTTATGCATCTGATTTTTATTTTTCACGTGCATGGCATGATTTCAACAATGGTGCATCTTTATCTGATGAACATTATACATTTCATAATGGTTTTCTTCATTTTCAACATAGATTATGCATAACCCAAGCTTTTAAAGATTTTGTTATCAAAGAGATGCATGAACCATCTTACATGGGTCATAGAGGCATACAGAGCAGCATTTCTGCTTGCAAAGATTTCTTCTTTTGGCCACACATGGGAAAAGATATTGCACATTACGTTTCTCAATGCATTATTTGTCAGCGTGTCAAACGTCATCATGGTAAACCATTTGGATTATTAATGCCACTTGCCATTCCGAACGAACCATGGGAACAAATTTCTATGGATTTTATTACAGGTCTTCCCATCACTTCATCACATAATGATATGATTGGACAATAGTTGATAGGTTTAGTAAATATGCATATTTCATTCCATGTAGAAAAACTTTGACTGCACCTCAAGCTCCAAAATTATTCATTAAATGCATTTTCCCACATCATGGATTTCCTAAAGTAATGTTATCTAATCGTGATGTTAGATTTTGTAATCATTTCTAGGTTGCCTTATTTCAACATTTTGGTTCTAAAATAGATTTTAGCTCTGCATTTCATCCTAAAAGTAATGGACAGAGTGAGGCTACAAATAGTACTATTCTTGATTTATTGCATTGTTATTCATTAGATAATCCTAATAACCGAGATGAAAAGTTGCCATTGCTTCAATTTTCTTACAATAACACTGCACACACCACTATTGGTCGTGCACCTTTTGAAATTGTTTTTGGTAAAAAGCTTCCCACTCCCATGTCCCTCAACCAAACTGACATTCCGATGGCTGATTCTATTGCTCATGATCACGTTTCTATACTTCATGATGTTCACGAGCACATTAGGAAAAGTCAAGAGCGATATACACGTAATATCAATACTAAATGATTAGCCAAAGAATTCAAGGAAAATGATTTTGTATGGTTGCATATCATTAAAAGACGTCTCAAAAATATTTTGCAGCATCCTAAAATTAAACTTGCACCACGCTATTATGGACCGTTTTACATTATATAAAAAATTAATGATAATTCATTTAGATTAGATATTCCATCTCATTGGACTATTCATAACTCTTTTCATGTTAGTTTACTTAAACCATTTGAAGGAATTTTACCACTCACTCCACTTCTTGATGATCCTCCTTTAATTGAAGAACAATCTGAAATCTTAGTTCCTAAGAAAATCATTGATCATGATGTCACTACTACACGCACAGGTACTCAATATCATCGATATTTGGTTAAAGTACAAAAATCACTCTATTGAAGAATGTCAATGGATACATAAAGCACAATTAACACCCCAGTATGACCACTTAATTTCTGCATATCATACATAAACACATTAATGTAACACCTCCATGAACATTTCCATGCATGTGTTTTTACATGGAACATGCTTATTTTTTATTCAGTGATGAAACATGTGACTGGCCATCCATGTTTATTATTTTATCAATTGAGGTCAATTGCTTTTTCAACTGAGGGGCATGTTATAACTTATGGAATATGTTGAACAACGCATTGTTGGAGTGTAACATTGAATATGTTGAAACAATGCATTGTTGGAGTGTAACATGGAATATGTTGAACAATGCATTGTAACTTATGGAATATGTTGAACAATGCATTGCTGGAGTGTAACATGGAATATGTTGAACAATGCATTGTTGGAGTGTAACATGGAATATGTTGAGCAATGCATTGTTAGAGTGTTAAATTATTAATCTATTAATGTGTTTTTGATGTTTGATATAGCACCTGAAGGTTCGTGAGGAGCGTGCAAGGCGTGAAAGGGCGGATATCAATAATCTAAATAATTATTATTTATCTTGTAAATAAACCTGCATAGAAGGTTCTATTGTTAGAAACAGTTAGAAAAGTAATGGTTAGAATAAGGGTCATTGTAGACCGCAATTTTTGTTATTGAAAGCAATGGCGTTCTGTAAAAGTTACCAACTTTTAGTTTCACGCTTGCTTTTCAAAGCTGCTCTCATGTAACCACTCTTTTCGACGTAATCAAAATTCCTATAAATACATGCACTCTATGGACTGTCAAAATAGAGTGCATGGGGGAAGATTGCACCCAATACTGCATTTAGTCTCATCTCTTGTTGTCTCTCTGTATGCGCGTGAGCAAGATCCTGACAACATGTTGTCAACACTCGATGGATGTTTTGGGTCAAGCGATTTACGAAATATTCAAAGGTTATGTGCGACAAAGAGCAAAACGAGAAAGATCCATGGCAAATGGTTGGATGCTTGAAGAGTGCATGTATTATGTTAGTGAGTACTTTGAAAGAGTTCATGAAAAAGCTCCATGTGCATGGACCAATGAGTCTTCTTCAAAAATAACAGATGAGGTATTATTAGGTAAGGGAGTTCCATTTTTATTTGCATTTCAAGAAAAAAATGATATTTCTACTTTTTGTTGGAGTTAGACGTCTACGAAAGCACGCGAACAACACAAGGAAGAAGAAGAAGCTTGGAGCACAAACACAGAATACTGAATGTATTACTAGAGAATGTACAAAGATAAGTAGCCCATTAGGGCGATAGGCGTATATACAAGCCGGGGGAAAAAAACCTCCTAAAAAGGGAAAAAAGTGCCCCGGCAGTCCTAGTGTGTTCACACACATCACTACCTAAATATATCAACAAATCCCCCCTAGGAGTATTGTGGTGAACAAGGAGCTGGCACTCATGTATAAGGAAGTGCCAAGCTATGTGGAAATCACTCCACAAAAGGAAGTAAGCCCAAAGCTTTGCGGAAAGCTTCAAACTTCTCCCTAGGCAGAGCCTTCGTGAAAAGGTATGCAATGTTCTCCTGCGTGGGCACATATGCCAAGCTGATCTCCCCAGTAGAGAACCTCTCCCTGACATAGTGATAATGCACCTCAATGTGCTTAGTGTGAGCATGGAACATCGGGTTCCTCGCAACTGCCACTGCGCTCTAACTGTCAGTGAAGATGGTGGTGGCAAAAGACTGGCCAATACCCAAATCAGCCATAAGGTGTCTGAGCCACACACACTCAACAGTCGCTCTGAAAGCTGCCCTATACTGAGCCTCACAACTGGAAGTGGCCACAGTAGGCTGCTTCTTGCTCAACCAAGATATACATGATCTACCAAGCATGAAGAAAAAACCACTGGTGGACACACGAGTGTCATAGCAACCAGCCCAATCTGAGTAAGAAAAAGCATGCAAATCTGGCGGTAGTGATCCCCCCTTGGGATAAAACAACCCAAGTAGCCGAGTACCACTCAAGTAGCGAAAGATGCGCTTAACCGCCTTCCAATGCATGACTCCTGGGCAATGCATAAACCTGCTCATCTGTGAGACAACAAACTGAATATCTGGCCAAGTAATGCATAAGTAAATCAAGCATCCAACAGCCTGCTGATAGAGAACAGCATCAAATGCATCTCCAACATCATGAAGACTCAATCGTAAACTTGTCTCCATAGGAGTGGCAATAGGCTTACAGTCTTCAAGGCTAAAACGATGCAATAATGTGTCAATATATTTTGTTTGACACAAAGCCATTCCACCATCAACTTGCATAAACTGAATGCCCAAATAGTGATGCAAATGCCCCAAATCAGACATCTCAAATAAGGCATGCAAATCAGCCTTGAAATCAGCAATATGTTTCTCAATAGGACCAGTGAGCAGCATGTCATCAACATAGACAACAATGATCAGAAGCACATCATTAGCACGCTTAACATATAAGGTGCTTTCAGTTGGACTGTTCTCAAAACCATGTGCAACCAGATAGGCATGTATCTTCTCATACCAAGCACATGGTGCTTGCTTTAAACCATATAATGCCTTCTTTAACCTGCACACCTGGTTTTCATGCCCTTTCTACACAAAGCCACGGGGCTGAAAAACATACACTTCTTCATGCAAGTCACCATTCAGAAATGTTGTTTTAATGTCCAATTGATGTACATTCCAACCATGATGGGCAGCAAGTCAACAAATGCTCCGAATAGTACTCATACGGCATGTAGGTGCAAAGGTCTCATCAAAATCAATGCCTCTTTCCTACGCATAACCCTTTGCAACAAGCCTAGCCTTATACCTGTCCACTGTACCATCAGGTTTACGCTTCAGCTTGTATACCCACTTAGTGCCAATGGCCTTCTTGCCAGGAGGCAAGTCACGTAAAGACCAAGTACCATTCTTCATTATAGCATCATATTCAGATTGCATAGCAGCCATCCAATTTTCTGAATTTTGTGCTTCATCAAATGAAACAGGCTCATTCTTATCACAGAGACTAGATGCAGCCATAGCATAGCAATTTGATGCAAAAGAGGCACTATGAGAGCCTGAATGAGTACGATATGACAGAGGTGCATCTAATTTGCTGTCACGCAAAGTCTGCACCAGCCATTTTGGCATAGTTCTTGCCTGCTCAATATCAGCTCTCTCATCAATAAGTGCATCATGTACATCTGCATAAGAAATAGAATTATCTGCATCATCACATGAAACCTGCAAAGGTTGAGAAGTTGCCTCATTGGGACCAGCACTAGACTGTCCACCTGTAAAGAGAGGCATCAAAGTATCATACATGTCCTTGGAGCTAACAGATGTCTCCTTGGTACATGAAAGCAATGGCTGAATAGCATCTTCCACAAAAACAACATCACGGCTAACCAGAATGCGTTTAATCTGTGGATGATACAGACGATAGCCTTTACTTTCAGAACTGTACCCAACAAAAATACATTTTATTGCCTTATCATCCAATTTTCTGTGATGTTGTTCAGGCACTAATGCATATGCCAAACAACCAAAAACACGCAGATGAGCAACAAATGGCTTGTGGTCATGCAAAGCCTCATATGGAGTGATAGACTGTAGTGCTTTAGTGGGACACCTGTTAAGTACATATGCTGCACACATGACATCCTCAAGCCAGAAACTATGTGGTAAAGCCTGACTCTTGACAATACATCTCGCCATCTCCATAAGTGACCTGTTCTTCTGTTCAGCAACTCCATTCTGTTGAGGTGTATATGGCACTGTACACTGGCGTTTTATCCCATGTTCAGCCAGAAATGCATTAAAATCAAAAGACATATATTCCCCCCTCGATCAGAACGGAGGGTGCCCATTTTACATGCTGATAGATTTTCAGCCAAAACCAAAAACTGTTTGAAGCACAAAAACACTTCGGACTTTGCCTTCAATAGATATACCCATGCATGCCTAGAAAAATCATCAATGAAAGTCACGAACTAAAGATAGTTTCCAAAAGAAGGTGTCTGCATAGGACCACAGACATCATTATGTACAAGCTGCAATTTCTGCGTAGCCCGAACTGAACCATCTTTTGGAAAGGAGGAACGCTGCATTTTGCCCAAAATACAGCCTTCACATACATGTTTTCCAGGTGCCTCAAGCTTGGGCAAAGAAGACACCATATCAGATTTCTGCAGGCGTAGCAAACTAGCAAAATTCAGATGACCAAAGCGTGCATGCCAAAGCTTTGCATCTGACATAGCCTGAGAATCATGAACTGCACATGCCAAATCATTCACAGGTCTTTCATAGTCTATGAGCTTATACAACCCACGACATAAAATGCCAGAAGCAATAATAACATCGCCATTTGACAGATCATGAACTGTACATCTATCATCAACAAATTTCACAACCAAGCTAATCTTGGCTAATGCAGAAACTGATAGCCGATTCTTCTTGATCCCTGGCACAAATAAATCATCTGACAAGGTGAAAGAACTACCATCATCAGTAGTCAGAATGATCTTACCAACTCCCATAATAGGATAAGAGGAGTTGTTGGCGCTGTTGGGTGTGTGTAGAAGTGCGAGAGACACACAAGAAGCACACACAAGGAGCACAAACGAAGCAAGACACACGGAGAAGACGATGGCTGGAATAGCTCTCTCTATTGATCGATGAACTGAACTGAAGTAAGAGCTGAATAATATCCCTAAGTACAAAGAACCACCACATATGAGAGTATCAAGTATGTGGTAACATGGGGAAAAAACCTCTAGCCAGCACTAGAGTAAAAAGTGCCCATGTATAGGGAAAAGGTTCACATCAAAGCTACTCAAGGAACACATAAGTGTAACAGACGCATGTGACAGTATTCCCTGTAGGGGCATGCTCAGTGAAGAGAAGAAACTGCACTGCGAGGTAATATGTTTGGTCGCCCCATTGTCAAAGTACCAAACATCCGAGTCCACTGCAGACATGTACTGCTCATGAGAAGATGGGTCAAAACTGCAAACAGTAGTAAACACCCATTCTTCTTCCTGCATAAGATTAGCAGACTCTGTTTTTGGTGTAGAGGCTTCTGCAACAACCATTCCAACCTCCTTTTTCTTTGCCTCTTTTGCAGCCAGTTTTGGACAGTTCTTTATGATATGATCATTCCCTTTATAGTACTTGCAAAACAATTTTTGCTTTTCTGATTTCTGCTTATCTTTATCCTGGTTCTTCAAATGTGCAGCATTTGCAGATTTCTGCTTACTAGTAGAAGAGCTCCATTTTCCTTTGCCCTTCTGACTAGCCAGGAAAGCTTGATCTGCAACATGCATAATGGACCTGTTCTGCCTGGACTGATCTTCCTGCAACAGAACAGAGACTAACTCCTCAAATAATAAGGCATTCGGATTGCCTTTCATCATCAACCGAAGAGTAGAAGCAAAACTCTGATATGAATCAGGAAGACCATTCAGAACGGTCTGCACAAGTGAGCTATCTGGTATAACCACATCAGCAAAAATCAAATGTTCCTTCAAATCTTTGATCTTCATTAGGAAACTGTCCATAGAATCACCTTCATTCATGTGCTCACTCTCCAGCTGTTTTCGAAGGTAAGCAACACGAGCCTCATTCCTAGCTTGGTACAATGTAGTAAGTGTATCCCAAGCATCCCTGGCTGGTTTGCAAGAGCGAATATGAGGAATAATGGCACGTTTGACAGACAAAGCTATCAATGCATGTGCCTGGGCATCTCTGCCATCCCAATGAATCTGCTCTACAGTAGGTGCAACAGAAACAACAACACGAACAGGAATCTGCATAATATCATCTTCGACACCATCTTCATCAGCTCCAACACCTGTATTCGTAGTACCTGTTGTTACAGGTGTAACAGGACGTCTTTCAACACCGTGCACAATGTTCCACAATCCTTTTGCAACCAATACATGTCGCATCATATAAGCCCATAATGGGTAGTTGGTACCATCCAACTTATCCTCAATAGCCAACATATGGAATACATCACTGCTTTCAGCCATGGCCGGTGACTAAAATACCTTGATGCAGAAAATTGACTCTATCTCAAAAAGTTGAACGGAATTGCCCAGACAAGTTCTGCTAAACCTGTAGCAGACTTCGAGATGCTTATACTGACGAACAGAAACAGGTATATACCTTTGGCACAAAAGGACGAAATAGCCTGCACAAGCGCTGCGATAGTGCATTCGAAGGCCGAAACGAGCTCAGATCGCGAATCTGAGACTGCAAACGGAGGAGTATCGACGGTGCCCTAGATGAAGCGACGACCTGCTCTAATACCAATTTTTGGAGTTAGACATCTGCGGAAGCACGCGAACAACACAAGGAAGAAGAAGAAGCTTGGAGCACAAACACAGAATACTGAATGTATTACTAGAGAATGTCCAAAGATAAGTAGCCCATTAGGGCAATAGGCGTATATACAAGCCGGGGGAAAAAAACCTCCTAAAGAGGGAAAAAAGTGCCCTAGCGGTCCTAGTGTGTTCACACACATCACTACCTAAATATATCGAGACTTTTGTAGCATACAATAGTGAATGCATGCAAGCATTCCTTAGTGAGTACGAACAAGAACTTCAAAATCTCGGAAGTAAAAGGCGAAGAAACAAAAGATATAGATGTAATCTCGATAATAATGAGATTACAAATATATCTTCTTTCAGAGATTGGTATATAGTCGTTTGCAATGCACCAACGCAAATAATGAAGAAATCTCAGATGAGCAGAGAGAGTTAATGATAGGTTGTGAATGAAAGGTAATTTCATTTTAATAATATTTTGTTTTTTTCATATATGTATATTAGTTTCTATTTACTAATTTAAATTCTTTTGCAGGCTCGAATGTTCACTAATATGTGGGCTTTTGGACAACATATTAAAATCAAAGCCATTGATTCTTTACGTAAAACAAAGGATTCTAGTATTGTTGCTTCTTTCAAGCAACTATCACGTGCTAGCTCAAAAGACATGAACCTTATAGATGGCAAACTTCGTTACGTGGGAACTATTGTTGGTATCTACAAAATATCATTTCGTGCATTCAAAGAGGTAGAAAAAAGTTTATATTTTTTATGATAGAGTTTATTATTTTTTAAAGCACATAATAATTGGTTTTTGTTTTTATCTATTTTGATAGGTCATTTTGAAGGTTGACTGGTTTCGAGTCGAGTATAAAGGTAGTAATTCCACATTAAGAAAGGAATTACCTTGGTTTTGGGCAATTGATTCTTCCAAGGTAATGCGATCTACTAAAGAACCATATATTCTTCCTAGGCATATTGAACAAGCATTTTTTTATAAAAACCCAGATGCTCACCCTTGGTGGCAAGTCATTCATGTTCAACCTAGAGGTAGGTCATTGTTTGAACAGTTTATTGTTAGAGAGATCGAAGAAAGTCCTCTTGATGATTCACCAGCAGATACTGATACATCAACATCTGAAAGAGAAATTAGAATCATTATACATGATAATGATACTAATCTTTTCGATGAAGAGGATAATACTCTACATGTTGATTCTACTGATGATGAAGAGGAATCATCAGAAATCGATATTAATCCATCAATAGATGATGTGACTCATGAGAACACAGATTTAACAATAAAAGAAATAAATGAAATCAATAAGGATAATGAAGATGAGACTATATTGATGTCTTACCAAAATGATGGCAATAATAAAAACATATGAGCAGATCAGAGAGTAAATTCTACTCTAGTTATCCATCAATAACTTGAAGCTTCTGAATGGATATCAGATAATAGATTCTTCTTTATTCAACTAGATTATCGATGAATCCTACTAGAGAGATGAAATCATGTTCTTTTAAGTTAGAACATGAAGCTCGAGGGTATGCCTAATTATTTTATATATAGCTTTATCTTTGAGGAGCAAATTTTTCTCATGTATGTATGCATATGTGTGTGTATTCATGTGTATTATATGTATACATGTGTTAGTATGCATATATATGTGTTTCATGTACATGTATGTGTGTGCTATATGTATACATGTGTTAGTATGCATACATGTATATATGCATATGCATCTGTGTAATATATTCATGTATTCATGTAATATATGCAAGTGTTTATAATTGTGTATGCATGTATAAGTATACATGTGTGCATGTAGGCATGTATATGATGTGTACATGTATATATGTATATGTGTCTATGTGTAAATGTGTTCATGTAAATATGTATGCATGTATATATATTTATGTGTGCATTTAGGCATGTATGTGTGATACATAATGTATCTACTCCATTTTATATTTATGTATGTGTATCTACATGATGTGTATATATCTTTATATACATTATGATCCTCGTTGATTCGAGTAGCTATATATAGAGGCATAAGGTTGGAGAGACATCTCTCTAGTAGGACGTTGGAGGAATAGATGCAATGTGTACATATACTTCAATCATATGGCTAAAAGGCTGAATTAGAGTTTCTAAATTAGGGCTTTTAAAACCCTAATATCAAAATTAGTGTTTCCAGATTAGGATTTTTGAAATAGGATTTCTGAATTAGAATATTTATAATAGGGTTTTTGAATTAGGATATATATATATATATATATATATATATATATATATATATGCATATGTGTGTATGTATGTGCATCTATATGTGCGTATGCATGTGTATGTGTATATATGCATGTAAATATAATTATGTGAGTCTATGTGTGTATTCATTATATGTGTGTGACTGCATGCATGTGTCTGTGTGTGTAAAAATGTGCATGTATGTGTGTGTATGTATAAATGTGCATGTATGTGTATATGTGTGTAAATGTGCATGTATGATGTATATGTGTGTGTATGCATGTATTTATACATCTAGTCTCACTCTTCTCTCTCTCTCTCATATACATACATACATACATACATAAACACACATACTCATATCCACATATATATACATAAAAGCAATGCATACCGTGCATTATCGCGACGATGAGCCATAAGTGTCCGCATCTCTTTTAGACACCACTTATGCGACCATCCTGTCCCAGTACGTATTTTTTATCCCTCTTATCATGCTCACTACAAAAAAGAATTCATGTAAATAGAACATAAGATATTTATTTCAATTTATATGTAAAATTTATACTTACTCCCACATGTAAGTGGACAATGCACAGGAAATATTCGCATAATTCTTGCATTGTTCATTTGAACTCCAACCCATTCCCTATGTCAATGTTCCCCTCTGGCTCTATATCACACTCTAGCCCTAAGGTGCCTATGCATGTCCTCATAGGCACCTGTGCTCTGCTATCATGATCTGAAGGTGGTATAGGTGTCACAAAAATAGATAGATAAAAATAGATAAAAATATGTGTTATAATATCATTAAAAAAATTGTGAAAAAAAACCATACCTATGAGCAGATAGCTGTCTTCCTGCATGTGGAGACGCAGAAGAGCCCTCCTCTAATCGTTGGGTAAGCATTTGGATCATATAATCCAGCTCATCATCAGCCATCTCTGAGTACTCATGCATGATGACCCCTAGAGTATCAGGCGGAACTCTTGCTCTCCTAAGACTTTTTATGAGAGTGAGTTTCGCCTTTCTCTCTCTACTAGGATCCATAATACCTGTACATATAAAACAAAATGGGTTACAAATCAATATATATACATGTACATATGTATGTGTGTATATGTGTATGTAGGTGTATATGTGAGTGTGTGTATGCATGTAAGCATGTATGTATGCATATGCATGTGCATTATGTATGCAAATGTATGCATGTGTGTGTATGTGTGTGTATGCATGTAAGTATGTATGTATGCATATGCATATGCATTATGTATGCATATGTATGCATGCATGTGTATGTGTGTGTGTGTATGTGTCTCTATGTGTGTGTATGCATATATATGTGTGTATGTCTCTATGTGTCTATCTATGCATATATGTGTGTGTATGTGTCCATGTGTGTGTGAATGTGTCTATGTGTGTGTTTATGTGTGTATATACGTGTGTATCTATATATATGTGTCTATATGCATGTGTATGTATGTGTGTAAATGTGTGTGGATGTGTGTATGTGTGTGTATGTGTGTGTGTAAGTGTGTATGTGTCTATGTGTGTATGTGTGTGTATATGTGTGTGTCTATGTGTGTACATACATGTGTATTGTCACGAGGAAGAAGATAAGGAAGAGAGCTCACACACACACTCTCACTCTCAAGGAGAAGCACACACACACACAGATTGAGGCAAGGAAGAATTATCTTCTTCTTCTTCTTCTTCTATTACATAAAAAGGAATGTACAAGAATGACCTTAAAAACAAGAATACAAAAAGTGCAATATATAAAGATCAATCCATAAGGAAAAACCTAATGTCCGCAAATGAGTGAGCTGGCAATGAACAAATGTGCCATCACTCTCGGTAGATAAATCTAATAAAGCTCAATGAAGTATCCCTAGCATATACCGACTTGACCACTATACATGTCAGAGAAATGAAAAACTGGTACGTGTCATCCTGGATCATCACATGTTGAGCTTGACATCTCAACACTCCCCCCTCAAGCTCAATGCCATATCCTGTAATCCAAGCATCTCCCGAAACTTCTTCAACTTCTCAGCTCCAAGTGCTTTGGTGAAAATATCAGCAACCTGCTCATTTGTTCTCACATAAATAAGATCAATATCACTTGCTAATACCTTCTCTTTAATGAAGTGATAATGTACCTCGATATGCTTTGTTCTAGCATGGAAAACAGGGTTCTGTGCTAATTGTATGCTACTAAGATTATCACAATAGATAATGATAGGCTTTGCATTTCCACACCTAAATCTGCAAGTAACATCTCCAGCCATGATGCTTCACATGCTGCCATTGCAGCACCTCTATACTCAGCCTCTGTACTCGACAAAGCAACGTGTGGGTTGCTTCTTACTGCTCCATGTAATAGCTTCACTCCCAAGTGAGAATAGAAAACCACTAGTAGATCTTCTATCTGGAATGTTACCAACCGATTCTGCATCAGTGTATTCGTTAACCTGCAAATCTACATTAGCCTCATAAAACAATGCATAATCCAAAGTAGCACTCACATAACGTAAAGTGCACCTCAGAGCATCCAAATGTGGCTTCCTAGGAACCTGCATAAACTAACTTTCAAGTCCAATAATATAACTTAGATCAGGCCTTGTAATTGTGAGATATATAAGACTTCCCACAATTTTCCTATACATAGTAGCATTTTCCAATGCTTCACCTGATGTAGTATCCAACTTCAAATTCTGATCTAATGGCATAGAAATTGGCTTACAATTAGCCATACCATACTTTTGCAGCAAATTCAAGGCATATTGCCTTTGCGACATCCATATACCTGTTTTTGTATGTATAAACTCAATGCCCAAGAAATAGCATAGCACACCAAGATCTTTCATGTCAAATTCCTGCATAAGAAGTTGCTTTACCTCTTTGATGCTTTCTTCATTATCGCCACCTACAATCAAGTCATCAACATAAATGGCCACAATCCTGATGCCATCATCAACCTTCCTTGCATATAGTGAATGATCTGCATCACACATAGAAAACCCAATGCTGGTTAAGTAATCAACAATCCTTGCATGCCATGCACGCGGAGCCTGCTTCAACCCATACAAAGCCTTTTGCAACCTGCAAACATATTCTGGATGCTTTGAATCTTCATATCCTTGTGGCTGGTCTATGTATACTTCTTCCTGTAACTCACCATGTAGGAAAGCATTCTTCACATCCATCTGATGCAAAGTCCATCCTTTTGCTGTAGCTAATGCAACAAGTGTTTTGACTTTAGACATTTTAGCTACAGGGCTGAATGTTTCCTCATAATCAATGCCATATGTTTGTGCATATCCTTTAGCTACCAATCGTGCTTTATACCTACTTATGCTACCATTAGCATTATGCTTTACCTTGTAAACCCATTTGCAGCCTATGGGTTTCCTTCCTTGCGGCAATCGAACTAGCTTCCACGTATCATTTCCATAAAGTGCAACCATCTCCTCATCCATAGCTTTTTCCTAATATGCAATTCCAATTGCATCTTCAAAGCAAGAAGGTTCAGCATCTTGTATTACCTTTGTCATGTAGGCATAATGAAGAGCCATGTAACTATCATATGTCAATCGTTGCACTGAATACTGCAACCTCCCAGATCTTCTTTGTCCTGGGTCACTTCTCCTTGTATCATCTGCATGTGCCCTTCTTACTCTTGGAGCCTTCACAGAGGGCAATCCAAGTTCCTCATCAAGACTCTTTTATGAACCGCTTGAATATCCATCAACATCTTCAAAACCTGCACATGTTTTATGACATGTTTCTTGGATGTATTTGATGAATTTGCTGGACTAAAATTTCCATGTAATCTTTCCACTCCATGGATTTGAGTTGGAACTATTGCTTGGTGATGCATCCAGTCCACTCAAAACCTAAGATTCTGCACTTGATTTTTCAGCATTTTCTTTGTCATTTGGTTCAAGACTCAGTCCTTCTTTGGCATCTGCATAGAAGCTTGACATTTCATCAAATTCCACATCTCTACTCACCTTTACCTGTCGTGTGAGCGGGTTATAACATTTATATCCCTTTTGCTCAAGGGAGTATCCAATGAAGACAAACTTTTCTGCTTTTGGATCAAGCTTCGTCCTCAATTCATCTGGGACATGTACATATGCAATACAGCCAAAAAATTTCAGATGTGATAAGTTTGGCTTTTTACCTGTAAACTTCTCTTCAGGTGTAACTTGATGTACAACAACAGTTGGAGTTCTGTTCATGATGTATATAGTAGTATGCACAACTTCTGCCCAATAACAATGAGGCATATTCTTCTCAGCCATCAAGGCTCTTGCTATTTCTGCAATATGTCTAGTTTTGCATTCAGCAATGCCATTCTGTTGTGGTGTGTACCTGCATGAAAACTGATACCGAATTCCATGATTTTTTAGAAAACTGCTGAACTCATTTGACATGTATTCACCTCCTCCATCTGATCTTAATATCTGGATGTACTTCCCTGTCTGCTTTTCCACCATAGCTTTAAAATTCTAGAAGTGAGCGAACACCTCGCTCTTCTCTTTCATGAAATATACCCATACTTGCGTGTATGGTCATCAATGAAAGTAACATAAAACCTACAACCACCCATAGATGTGGTCTTTGCTGGACCCCAAACATCTGTATGTACTACTTCTAGTACATTCTCACTAACATGCTTTTCATGTGGAAATGATGCTCTTGACTGTTTACCAAATTGACATGCTGCACATACCTTTTGCATTTATGCAACTTTGAAATTTGGTAGTCCATGGACAATCTCCTTTGACTGTATCAATTTCAGCCTTTGCAAGTTTGAATGTCCAATCTGTTTGTGCCACATCTCTATATCTGCAATAACTCCTGCACCTTTTGCAAACATGGCTGCATTCATTTCAAGAATCTTCACATTTAAGGTGAACATCCTACCCACTTTGTTTCCTTTGGCAACCAGTCGCCCATCCTGCTTGTACTCTTCTACATATAATCCATCAGCATTGAACCTGACTTGTAATCCCTGGTCAACCATTTGTCCAACAGAAACCAAATTCTTTGTTATATTTGGAACATGCAGCACATCAGCAAGATGGTTTACCTTCCCGTCCTCCATAGACAATGCTATGTTTTCTATATGCTCAATAGGATGCGATGTATCATCACCTGTTTCAACATATCCAGGAACTTGCATTTTATACAAACTACTAAACCATTCTGCATGACTAATCATGTGATTTGAAGCACCTGAATCAACATACCAGACATTATCATTCGATTTTGAAACACCAACAGACATCGTATTCATCATGTGATGTTGAACCATGAACAGCTTCTCAGAATCATCTGCACTTGTGGATGCATAGTTATTCTGCTGCCTTCTGTTATTTTGATTCTTCAACCTGCAATCACGTTCAAAGTGTCCAAGTTTACCACAATTCCAACATCCTTTACTATCATTACCTGAATCATTTCTTTGGAAATTTCTACGGCCTCTCTGGCTCCTCCTGCCTCGAAACTATCCTCTTCCTCCTACATGATTATGTTGTTGAGTTTGGTCTTGGTTACTATTTCCTCTTCCACATCCAAAGCCTCTACCTCTACCTCTTCCTCTGCGAGAGTAGAATACCTACTCAGAACTGGGCTTTCCTTAGCGGTTTGAATCCTCACCAAGATTCTTTTCTTCAATAATCAGCATAGATACCAGATCAGCGAAATTTGGAATATTTTCCCTAGTCTGTATGGAAGTTTTGAATTGCTTATATGCAGCTCCTAAACCACGAAGACACACTTCCATCTTATCATCATCATCTACATTCATGCCAATAGATGCAAGTGACTCACATATGCTTTTGATTTTCAAGGTGTAGTCACTTATTGACATGCTCTTTTTCTCCAATGTATGCAGATCGTTCTTGAGTTGCAATTTCTGTGCCTTTGTATTAGTCTCATACAAAGTGACCAAACTGTTCCAAGCCTCTTTTGGAGTCTTGGCATCCTGCATGTGTCCAATCATGCTATCCTGTATGCTAATAGATAGCCAACACATTACCTTTCATGCTCCTTGATTCCATTCCTCATATGCCCTTAACTGGTCTGTA